>PVHP010004043.1:44404-60244 GCA_004024765.1 Zapus hudsonius | reverse complement strand
CCGCCATGAATCAGGGTAATAGACACTTCAGCCTCCTCAATGTCAGCCATTCCTATGGGAACATTCCAGCTCTTTTCTAGTTATTTATTTTCTAGTTACTCATTATTGTAACCAATAGTTACTCTGCTGTTCTTTATTTGGGTTCAGGTTTTTTTTTTGAGACAGTCTTTGTAAACTAGGTTGTCCTTGAACTCACCCTGTAGTCCAAACTGAACTTGCTCAACCACCCAAGTGCACATGTGCCACCATGCCTAACTCATCATGTTGTGTTTTTGATGTTTTATTGGCACATGTTAATTATATATGATTTTTTATTATATCTTTATACACATATGTAATGTATTTTGGCCTTATATTCCCCCTGCTATTGCCCTTTGTTTACCTCCCACTGATTCTCTTCCTCTTCTCAACTAGCACCCCCTCTGCTTTCATGTCTTTTTTGTGTGTGACCAAGTGAGTTACATTCCTGTTTATTGACAGGAGCATGGGCATCTGACCAGTGGCTACACCACTGAAGAAAATATCTCTCCTGCCCCCATCAACCCTTAACTGCATATAAATCCTGAAGGAGGGTGGGGCCTCCAAAGACCCTCCCCCTTCTGTGGCAGTGTGTTGATTGTAATTTTTAAATTGTACAATACATGTTCAACTGGAGTTACTCTGTTGCACAGTAGCTCTCTTGGCCTGACTGTTCCCATATAACGGAAGTCTTGCATCTTTGACAAGTACCTCCCCAATGCCCAGCCCAGTCCTTGGTCTCTACCTTTCTCTTTGCTTCTGAGTTTTCAAGCTTTTGAGATTCCACATGAAAGGGACAGGGATTTTTTTTTTTATTTCACTGAACTTAGTGTCTTCCATGGCCACCCCTGTTGTAAATGGTAGGACTTCCTCTCTGGTGATGCCTAATTGTATTCCATGCCATGCTGAGCATGCACCCCTGTCTTGATCCACTCACATACTGGTGGATATCATGTTGTTTCCCTGTGTTGGCAGCTGTGAACAGAGCCACCATGAAATTACAAGGAAACTATCCCAGGTGACTTTGGACCATCCTCACTCCTTTGAACCATCACTATGAATATGTGGGCCATCCCTCAATGGGACTTGGTAACATAGCAGAAGTATAAGTATCCTGGCCCATATGCACATTCATTCCCATTGGAGTGGACCTGCACTCTAAGGCACCTGTCCTCTGGTGTGTGAATGAGAGGAACTCCCAAAGGCAAAAGCACATCACAGGCAATGGCTGGCCGGAACTAGAGGACTGTGGAGCCCTGCATTTTACATAATCTGCTTTGCACTGTCACCCAAAACATCATGGGTGTCCTCAGCCTCAGGAGACACTGCCAAACATGAAGCTCCTGCCAGCCTTTAGCATAACCTGGAGAGCTTTGGTTTTCTTTAAGTGCGTGTATTATGTATCCAACCCATGAATCTCTCTGCTGTCAGAACAAGCACTTTGTCCGGCTTAGAGAAACCCTTCTAGAACAATGAGCAAAGGTGCTAAATGCCAGCTGAGTCATCAGGTGGCCAATTAATGCAACAGAAGGACCAGAGTGAATCTCAGTGGCAGAGGTTCTCAGTAACACTGAGTCCTCCTAGTACATCATCCAAGGCTCACAGGTTCTGTTTTGAAAGCAATGCTAAAACCAAATTGCTTGCATAGACAGATTTATTCAAAAAGACAAATTGGTAGTTGGATGTAGTATTCCTTCTACAGCATTGGAAGAGGCTTACATTTTGCTTGTAGTTGGCAAGTCTTAATAATATCCAAATGTGGAGCTGGGAAGAAGATTCAGTCCTTAAAGCGTTGGCAGTGAATATCTGAATTTGGGTCCCCAGCACTCCTGTAAGTGCCAGACAGGTGTGGTGGCCCACCCATAATCACAGTGCTCGAGAGGCAGAGACAAGAGAATCCTGGGGTAAACTGGCCAGCTGGACTAGCCGAATCAGCAAGCTCTAGGTTCAAGTGAGACCTTGTCTCAATAAATAAGGTGGAGAGTGACCGAGAAAGATATTTGATGACTGGCCTCCAAATGCAGTCCACACCCATGCACCTATACACATATAAACATGTAGACACATATGCATACAACATATACACACATGAAAATATAATAATATCCAAATGTAAAACTGTTCTCTCTACTTGTCTAAAGGAACATGGTGATTAGGATTGATGCTCACTTGATGTCTTCATTATTATAGAAGCAAAATTCTTGTTTGTTTTTTTTTCTTATACCTGGAAGCCTCTGGTTTGGTGTCCCTTGAATGCATTAGGACAATGTCCCAGCATGCCACCCCACACCCATCTCACGTCAGCCCTGCCTCAAGTCCATGTTCCACTGTGGCCGTTGCTCATTCTGCTCCTCCCTTGAACCACCCCATTCAGCGTTTCTGGTTATGAAAAATGCCAGTTATATGCAAAGGGGGTGTGTAATATCATGACCCTTGTGTCCTTCACCCACTTGAAAAGCCATGACTTCACGGCTGTCTTTCTTTCCCTGTACCCCACCCTCCCTTCCAGGTGAGATGGAAAGGAAGACCATAGGCCGTATCATTGTGGCTAAAACAGTTGTGTATCTGTCTCTGGAAAGTCTACACTGAAAAATAAAGGCTCATGCTTTGGAAACAAAACCACACTGTGTGACAGACAGCAAAAAGCGGAATTCTTCCATGGTGTCAGATACTGTAGGTCTTGCCAGTGGTTCACAAGTTCTTGGCAACAGCTTCTGAGCTGGAATTTGAGTGAGAAACCACTGTGTGCAAAGGCAGATTCATCTCCTGCATCTCTTGATTGACAGACTCCCCACTACCTCTTTCCTCTTGTCTTAACCCTTGTATTTCTTTTTTCACTTATTGATTTTAGAACAGGTCTCTGTTCTGATAGGTCTTGCAGCCTAAGTGTCATTCCAGATGTTTCTCTGGCCTCCAGCTTCTGCAGGTCCATAGCTGGCCATTCACTCTTGGACTTCTATATCATGAAGATTCTCCCTGTAAATGTCTGTTGGTCATTCAGTATCTTATATTCATCAGTAAGAGTTCTCTGCCAGCTTTTCTGAGCCTCAAGAGAAACTGAGTCAACATCCTTCTCTTCTCAGTCTTCCCACAACTCCTTCTATAGCCTGAAGTTACTCAAGAGAACTGACCAAGTGGTCAGCCAGCATCAAGTCCAGCTGTTTTCTTACCAAAATGTGTTTTCCCGACTCCAGTATATCAGGCCTCCATATGACAACATGGGAAGCTAAACACCAAGACTGTGGGGTTTGAAGAAACAGGACTCAATGGAATGGGATGGTCAAAGGGAATCCACTGGTACCTCAAAACACTGCTTCAGGACAGAGCACCGAATCAACACCATCACTGCACCCTCCGAGCCCCAGCAGCCTCGTGTCCTGTGACCACCTCATTACTCCCTAAATGCCCTGGCTGTTCTGGCTGCTCCTCATTAAGCACAGTGCCCACCTGGGACACAGTCTCCTTCCCTTCCCATTGATCACTTGGACAGTCATGGTCAGACATTCCACCTGGATATTTTCTCCCCAGATGGAGCAGTACTCTAGCAGAGTGGAAGTTTGGAGACCCTGGGAAATAGTGATAGCTTTCAAAGGAACCCATCACCCCCAAAACAACTTACCCCTCCCACTCCAAACTCATCCCAATTCCATCTCTGAATAAAACCCACAAACTTAGCTGGCAGACAGCAACCGATCTCCCTCCCTCCCTCCCTCCCATGCCATCCTCAGCGGTCACTTCACATCACTGTGGGGAGATTTATGAGACATACTTCACAAATCCACCTTGTGTCTCCTCAGGCAGTGTTTGTCCCTGCACCCAGCTAAATTGGTGTCCAGGCTTTCAAAGACGTCCTCACAGGCCTGTCCCTCACACTAATGGCACTATGCTTTGTGTCAGAAAGGTCCAGGTTGTGGGCCTCATGAGCCCAGACATCATTTCACAGCCAGAATTGGGAATTAAAGGAAAATTAAAGCAATGTCCTGCGGGTGCTCTGTAAGGACAAGGCCTAAAAGAACAGGAAAGAGAAATTAAAGCTCTGGAGCTCCATTCATTTTTTTTTACCATAAACTAGAAATTTATAGCTGAACAAAAGGATTGCTTTTTACCTCTGCCTTTGGCTTGTACAGAATATATAGTTAGTATTCAAAGAAAATTCTTGTTTGGAAGTAGGTCAAACAGATGGTAAACAGAATTGAAGGAGAATTCTGGCACTTATTGTTCTACTACAAAGCTTTTGTTGTATTTTCTGCCTCAGCACACAAACCATCTGAGACGTAACTTTGGCCTTGCGTCATAGGAGTGTGGGCCACTGATTCACCACAGCCTTGCTTTTGGAAAATGGCTCCCTTTGTCCTGAGGTTGGACTTCCACCAGGGCCTCTGAAGGAGGGAGAAATGTATGCTCTGGCCTCTGAGGGCACCTGATACCAAGGAGGGCACATAAATTCTGCCCTGTAGAAGATATTCCTCAGGCCACGTGAGCACCAGCACCGCCCTCCCCATGCCTCTTCTCTGCCCTCTACTTTGGCTACCTTGTCTTCTCTTAATTGTCTCTTGGAAGTCTTCTGCCTATGGTCTTGTCCAGGTGAGGAGGGCTCATCAGGGGTTTTGTTTCCACTGCTGTATGGAATCTGCTCTACACTGTTCACAGATAGGAACATGTATGACTTTCGGGTATGTGCATGTGTGTGTGTGCATGTTCATGTGTGTGAGTGTGTGCAGGCATGTGTATGCAGAAAAAAGAAGACAACCTCAAGTGTTGTTCCCCAGGATTGCTTTCCCCCTTGTTTGGTGGCCTGGAGCTTCAAAGATCTCACCAGTGAGGCTCAAGAATCAGCCTGTCTGCATCCCCAGCACTGGGATTACACGTCTGTAAAGCACTGTGAGGTCTGTGGTTCAAATTCAGGTCCTCATGATTGCAGAACAAGCCATTGCCAACCGAGCTGTCTCCCAGCCTTACATATATTCTTTTGTCCATGAATCCCCTCCATTCTCACCGATTAAGGAGCAAAGGGAGGGAAATATCAGATGATATGATATGACAATATTTTGATTTTCCCTCCTCCCTAGTATTATCATTCTAGCCCCGAGGCCCAGAGCCCTCTCTCACTCATGCACTAGAAAGGGTTTAAGCCCTTCTTCAGAGACCCTACCTTCAAGGAGCCATTATGAACATGCACTTGGAAGATTTGGGTTAATATATAAATATTAATCCATTAACACAAGACATCTTTCCACTGCATGAGAGAGAGTTCATTCAAATTCTTGAAAGTACATTTCATAATTTTTATTATAGAGGTTATTCATATCATTTGTTGAGTTTACTCCTGGATACTTTATTTTCTCATTGCTTTCTTGATTTCACTCTTAGCAAGTTGCTATTGGTGTAGAGCAATGCTACCAGCTGTCACAGGTCCTACCTCATGTCCTGCAACTTCACTGAATTTATTTATCAATTCCAGTAGGCTTTGGGAAAAGGCTTGAAGTTTTTCTACATATAGAATCCTATTATCTGTCAGGAGAGATAATTTTACTTTCTTCATTTCCTAGTTAAATACTCATTTTTTTTTCTTTCTCTTGTGTAATTGCTCTAAGCGGATTACGAATAGTTAAAGTAGACTTGTCTTGTTCCAGACCTTAAAGGAAACGTTTTCAGCTTTTTCCCACTCAAGTGTTGTTGACTCTCGATTTGTCTTGTACTGTCTTGGGGTACATTCCTTTTATACCAAATTTTTTGAGATTTTTATCATGATGAAATATAGAGTTTTATTATTATTTTTCTGCATTTAATGATATAATCATTGTGTTGCTGTGATGGGTTGATTCTTGATTTGCATACATTAAACTGTTCCTGTATTCATGGGGTAAATTTCACTTGATCATGGTACATGATCTTTTGATATGCAATTGGATTTGGTTGCTAATATAGCATTGAAGAATTTTAATATTATATTACACTGAGGATCTTTGCATCGATCTTTGTCATGGCTATTGGTCTGTTTCCTTTTTAGGTTTGTCATGACTGCTTTGGTATTGGGGTAGTATTGGCATCATAGAATGAGTTTGGAGGAGTTCCCTTTCTTTGCATTTATGTTTAAGAAATATTAATTTTAGTCTTTAAAAGTTTGGTAAAATTCGGCACTGAATCCATCTAGTCCTAAGAGTTTCTTTGATGGGAGACTTTTTATCTACTGGTTAACTCTTTTCACTTGTTTCTAGTTTATTTAGGTTTTCTGTGTTTTCTTGTGTGCTTCAAAATTTTTGAGTTATGTGTGTTTAGAAGTGCATTCATTTCTTGTAAGTTTCTAAGGTTTTGGCACATAGCTGCCATAAATGATCCTATGTTTTTCTGTGGTGCAAACTGTAATGTGTTCTTTTTCATCTCTGATTTTATTTGAACATGCTTTTGTGCTTAAATAGTTTAAACTAAAGGTAATTAGACCACTTGTCTTTTAAAAACCAAGCTCTTCGTTGCACTGATCCTTTGTATTTTTTAGTCTCTGTTCTTTGATCTTTCTTATTTCTTTGCTGCTACTACATTTGGTTTATTCTTGGTTTAGTTCCTTGAGTCACATTGTTGGGATGTTTATTTGAATTCTTTCTATTTTAATGTAGGTATTCGTTGCTACAAACTTTCTTCTGGGCACTATTGTGTCCCATTGAGTTTCTTCCATTTTCATTCTAGATCTCTGCCTGAAGACAGATCCTAAATGAAAGGGGCTCAGGTCTTCACACAGGACCACACAGGAAGCACCAGGCCAGCGGGAACAGAGAGGCTGAGGAAAATGAGAGTCTTTATTGTCATCTTCAAAGGAAGGAATGGCAAATCAGGGTCAGCTCAGGATTTGCCAGCTTGAATAGTTTTAAACTGCTCTGGGTCAGGCATAGCCAATGTCCCTGAGTGCCTAAAGCAGATGGGTAGTGAGTGACCCCTGTGTGGGGCCCATAAGGGAAATGAGGGTGAGTGCCCTGGATTGGTAGGATTGCTGTGAAAGGTAAGATTGCAAGTTACTTACTACCCCTAGGAATTTTCCATCCCTGGGAAAAGCTGTCTCCTCATGGCCAGCAAGACCATAGAAACACTGAAAGCAAAATGCATAACAATCAAGCACGTGGATGTGTCCCTATGGAGGAAGACAGACAGCACACAGAAGACACAATGATGCTTAAAAGCACAAGGTTCCCATGAGAAATGTGTCTTCTCCACACCTACTAAGAGAAAGTGCTAGTGTGACAATGCAACCATCTTCACCTTGACACCGAGCTGTGAGGCTCACAGCACAGCACCATCTTTCTGCCTGTTCCCCTCATCCGGGCATTGAGCTCAGGCCATCTCAAGCCCTCTGTTCCCATGAACAGCAGGTGTGAGACCTCAGCTGTACCTCCTATTTAAGGCCACAGGAGGCTCTGTCTCCCAGTGGGCTGGGTTCCTCTCCTCCATTCCTGAGTTCCAGGGTAGCCACTTTGGAGTCTCCACAGTCTCTAAGCGAGTTGCTTCACCTCCTCTCAGCACTGGCCAGCTGTCTCTCAAGTCCAAGTACTTTTCAACCCACATGGTCTCCAGTGGGCCTCATTTTGTGTGCAAGGAAGCCCAAAACATAACTCCCCCCCCAAAAAAAAAAAACAAAACTAGAAGAGAGACACAGAGTTATAGAAAGAAACAGAGAGCCACAAAAGAGAAGAGAAAGGGTTTTAGTTAAGAATAAGTGGACTGAAAGCCACTGACTTGGACTGCCAAGCAGGAAGCTGAAACCAGACTCCTGGAGTAGCTTCCAAGCTGAGGGCTGGATGCTCGTGGTACCATGTATAAGGAATCATGGAGTAAGGCTGGCTTTGCCTACTCTGCTGCCCAGTACCCATGGCAGCAGTGGACTCCCCACCCCTCTTTTCCCAAGACACCTCCACATTCTGCCATCTGCATCCACCAGTTACCCCAGCTCTCTGCTCTGGACTGCTGAGCTCTCAACGCCAGCACAAGTTCACCATCACCAACAGCAACATGGCCTACTTTGAAGGTGTGGCCAGTTCTGTTAGGGAGACCTGGGCCTGGGAGGTCAGCTTCTATCCTGAAGGTCTGTGCATAGTCCTTCCTGTGTGTTTCCAGGGTTCTTGCACTTATGATGCATTCTTGAAATTATGTATCCTACTTCCCTGCCCAAATAATGCCTCTTCCACTTATCAGGCTGAGTGTCCCATTTATAGCAAACAAATTGCATCTTTTTGGGTGTTTTAAAGCAATGTTCATATAACTTACTGAAATACACACTGTGTGTGTGTGTGTGTGTGTGTGTGTGTGTGTGTGTGGCCTGATCTCTATCAAATACAAAAGAAGTCAAAGGAAAGCAACTTTTAACTGAAAATACTTTAATATAGAAATATTGGGGCACAGCAAATCTGTACAGAATGAAGAATCCCGGTGCTTGTTTCTGGGTGAGGAATCACGGTAATTGGCGAGCTACAAATTAGAACAACAGAGGAGTATCGTAATGAGGACTGAGACATGGCGAGGCTCCGCCAGCCCTGGGGGATTATTGGAAATGGTAAACAATTCCTGGTAAAGGGCCAACAGAACAATGTTCTCCCTTTCTTGGATTTATACAGTAGTTATGTGACTGAAAAACCCATTGCTCATTAATATTGTCAAAAACAGAATAAAAACCTTGGTTTTCATGCAAAGCATGAAAGGCTGTAGAAACAAAATAGGAAAGCTAACTCTCAAAGTCACACAGGATGCACACAGTTCTTCCTTGGGGAGGGTTTTACGTGGCTTCTGAAATACCAATGTCATGGACACCCTGAGTGCAGGAAGTGCTCCCCCATGTCCTACGTGAATACAGATGCCCCAGGTGAATTTTCAGGATGGCTGATGGCTCCCTGTGGGCATTCTGCTCAGACCCCTTGTTTTTCATCTGTTTTCCAGACATTCACAGCATGTGGCACCCAGAAGTCTTGCTCTGTCATAATCCCCTATGTCTCATGTACTTGATACGCATTTAAAACACACACAATCCTCAGGGAACAGGGGAAATGTTTCCCGAGGGGGAACACAGCTGTGGATGGCACTTTCTCTTCTTTGGTTTCACATCCTGAAACAGAACATTATTACAAAGTTTTGGCCCCTGTCTCCTGTGCCTTGCTTGTGAGAGAAAGACGGGGTATTTTAGCATGCAGCAAGATAATCACGTTCCACATTGATGTCAAGCTCAGGGAAATACAATCTTTTAGAATTATGGGCATCACCCACTACTATGCACGGGTGGTGAACAACATGGCTGGCTGGGTGCGTGGGCACGGCAAAGGCTGAGTGTGGAGGCTGGCATCCTCTCTCGTATCCCCAGAGTCTGTGTAACCACAGAACACTGGTGCCAGGAAAGCACTTGGCCACTCCTGAGTTCCATTGCAGATTTTTTTTTAACATCTTAACATAACAAGGAGGTTTATTTACTGAGACACAGTGGCTTTTTAGTATCGCTCTTCTGTGCTTTTGATAGTCGAGACATATGCTTTGGAATCAGTACTTAGTACTTTAATTCATACTCTGAAATTGACTCTGGTTTACACTCTTTCTGTATTGAATTTTATTTTTTCTGTCAAAGGCTGTGAAATTGGCTTCTTTAAGTCAGAAACGGAAACACACAAGCTGGTCTCGTTTGTTAGTTAATTTGTAAGCTGCTGAAAAATAAGCTTTACCTTGCTTTTTTATGGAAACATGTTTTGATTCACAAAATACCTCGCTCAACCTGCCAAAAGGAGCCTCTCCTTGGGTGACAGCTGGCCTCTTTTCCATCTGTCCGCTTTCCCATGACCACCTCCTGGAACTTTCACACAGGCAGCGGAAGAACACAAGCCTTCCTAACCCAGCCCGGCTGTGCCAACTTTCTTCTGTCTATACCATTCCGTTGGTCAAATTTGAACTAAGTCCTCACCTCTGTGACTACCCCAGTGTCACCAGCTCTGCTGGGTGTTCCCATGTGCCCTCTGTGTCCTAATCACATATAATTCATCACATCCAACATGCATCTCTTCCACTGAAACATAGCACATTGATGGCTATGGCTTTCATTACCCTAATAATAAAATTCAAAGGAGATGGGGAGGCAGCTCAGTTAGTAAACTCCTAATGTAAATCAATCCCCAGAACCCATGTGAATAGAGCTTAGCACAATGGTAAATGCTTGTAATCACAACACTGGAAAGGTTGACACGGGGCATCGCCAACCAGTCTCATCTACTTGGCAAGTTCCAGCCAGCGAGAGGCTCTCTGAATGGTGCCTGGTGCAAAATAAAGGTTCATGGTGCCTGAGGAATGACACTTAAGGTTGTCATCTGACCTCATACACACACAGAGATAGCAGCCGAACACAGACCACAATGCCCATATGACTGACCATCTTTCCACAGCTAAATCCATGTATTTCTGTAACAGATTTCTGATGTTTGGAGAAAACCTGTGTGTGCTCACATCACTGGAATGAGATATGATTTTTACGCCCTCCTTTATCCTGTGACTAATTCACCATGCCTGGCACTGAGCCTCACTGTGTTGGGACATTTTATAGATGCTGGAATGCTGGTCAGGGCTATGAACAGCCTGGTCTTCTAATAAACCTCACAGAGCCTACAGTCTTCTCTCCAGTCCTCTGCCCAGTGTGGGATGGGAGAGAAATGTTTGTCCCCTGTCTGGATTCCTTGGGTGTGGTTATTGAAAAGTGACTTTTGGTAAAGACACACACTGATAAGAATTGTCAGGTGCCCACATTCTTCCTGGGTTGGATGTCATTTGTCCAGTTTTCAAGTTTTCTATCTGCCAGGACATGTTGTCCCTGTAAAACCAAGATTCACCATGGGCAGGGGAGACCCATTTCCTTAACTGCTAGCTTCACACTGGACAAGCCCTCTCAGTAGCAGTGGCTTTCGTGCCAATCTGCCTGAAATCTCAGTTGCTCTGTGGTGTTATCAGAACAACTTGTGCTTTGACCAGCTCATTAAAATTTCACAATGCCCTCTCGGCATTGTCTGTATCTCTCTTCAAACCTGCACAGAGTTGGGCACAGAGCCAGGTCATAAAGATTTGAGAAGTGCTAAGCCAGAGGGCACTACACACAGTACCCAGCCCACCTCAGGTACTGCAGCATTCCGTCTGTTAGGTCTCTCCTCATCCAAGGTCTGTGGGCAATAATTCCAAGCATGGCTGCAGAGTTGGTGGGACTTGGTGTGCCTGAGCTGATTCACACGTGTGCTACAGATAAGTTCTATCTTAGTGGTACCCATGAGAGCTTGGCAGAGTTTCCCCTTGCCACTCTAGATGTGTGTTCAATGCCACCTGTCCAAGTTGCCAGCAAGGAGTGGGAGAGGAATACAAGTGAGGAGTGAGCAATGCTGTCCCTCGGCTCCTATCCTGACTACAAAACGGAAGAGAGCAGATCTATAAGAGCAGCATGCAGCCTGTTACTCAGGGAGGAGCCCGGGTGCTTTCTGCTTAACACAGGAGTCGAGTGGGTCCCTGTTGGAAGCACCCAGAGCACTTGGCTCCAGGTAATGTCAAGGCAAGGGACAATAGTCTCCTTCTCTGGCTGATTTCAGGATATACCTAAGAAGCTAAATATTTTCCAGTGATAACACCACTCTGAGCACAGAAGTGTGAAGTTCTCACCCTCTTCCATCTTCAGTATCTGGGACCCTCTTTTCTAGCATAGATTTCCTGTGCAGGTCGTGGCGGGTCTTGGCAGAACTGTGCACTGGGCCATATGCCCTGCAATATTTTGGAGGTCTCTGCCTGTTTTTGCTGCTGTCAGTGTGAATTCGACTGTAAAGTCATCATTGCCAAAGCTTGTGAGCTGCCAGGAGAGGAAAGCAGGCTTTGAGCTACACGGGCTTCTAGAACACCATGCTTTTGTTTGTTGGAGAGAGGGCCTCCCAAGTCCTGGGTGTGGATGGTCAGTGCCAGAATGCGACCTGTCATGGTCTAGTGGCTGAATCTGCTACTGGCTGGAGCAGAGCAGGAAAGCTCTGAGGAGGTATTCTTCCACTTCCTTGGTGTGCACAGTGTGTACATGTGGGAGGAGATGGAAATGTCTGTAATGGCCTTTTATCCCCCTCGAGTACACATTTGTACATGAGATGGTTCAGCTCCCCAAATTAAGTCTCAACTCACGGCTGAAGCAGATACAGGGAGAGGGACTTTCCTTTTATTCTAAAAGTAAATATTAGCAATGTTCTCCCCCCTCCCCCCTCGGCTTCTGGAAAAGAAATGGAGGGTTTGTTTTTTTTACTCTCTTACTTTCCTAATATTTTCTCACTTTCTCCATGTTTATCATTTTTCTAATAGGAGAAACCAATAATGTCATATTGATATCCTTTTAGGATTTGGGAGACATTGCTAAGAAGCACCTGTCTTTATGGTCTAGCTTTAAAATAATAAGTAGCCACAGAGAGCTACATCTTCAAGAACTTGTTGGATACAGTTCCAGGCAGCAAATTAACATGACTGCCTCTGGTCTCTCCTAGGTACCTCAGGACGAATGGGCCGCATACCCCACCAGCGGCAAAGAGGAGGAGATACCCTGCCGCAGGATGAGAAGCGGCAGCTACATCAAAGCCATGGGTGATGAGGAGAGTGGAGAGTCAGACTCTAGCCCCAAAACGTCTCCGAAGGTGGCCATCCGGCCAGAGCCCCTGCTGAAATCAATTGTACAGAGACCGCTTGGAGACCACCAAACGTAAGAAAGCTATTTAGCCATGGGTGAGCTGTCATTAACTTGAACTTGAGTTGAAGATATTAGATCCCCTTCCATTGATTTTCAGATCTTATTGTCCAAAGATGACAAATCAGACTTTGGGTAGTTGATCGTATAGTAATTAAGGAAATATGCCCAGGCAGTTTCTCTGTCTAATTGTCTTGAGGCCACAGGGGTGAGATGGTTGCTCGTATAGTCCAGCCTGGCCTCTAACTCATTGTGTAGCCATGGATGACCTTGACTTTCTGATCCTCGTGCCTGCATCTAAGTCTGATTTTATAGCCATTGTTATACACCAGGACCTTACATGCCATTCTGATCTTTCCATCAGGAGGGATGTCACTTGTTTCTATGCAAGTGACTGGTAGAGTTGGCAGTGTTGGTGAGGAAACATCCAAGGAGGGACTTCTCTGTTTATTATCATGAGTCATAACTGCACTCAGATAATAGACTTCTGTAGAGATCCAAGAAGTGGCCTGATTTTACAAATATAAGATTGTATGCTTTATATATTTGCTTAAAGGCAAATCATAGATAAATTTAACTTCCAATGTAGAAATGGCTAAAATCACTTGGGAAATTGGTCGTGAGTTACAAAACAATGCAGCCATTGCACTCAGCAGTCGGCTGATGCATGTCCCCAATCTGCCAGCTGGTTTGGATGTGAAAGCTAATTGCAGCCTGGTATCTTCCCTGTTTCCCTGGCCAAGCTGCCTGCTGCCCCTTGTGAATGGAAGGTGACAGGAGACATGTCACTGCAATGCACAGCTGAGTCAGGGAAGCTCCAAGCGAATGCAGTGCCACCTTCATGTCATTCTCTACCCAGCCTGGTGCTTGTGATGACAAGTCAGTATTGCTGTGAATTCTTCCAGTCAGTCCCATAACTCATGAATATGAGCTTCAGGATAAAAATGAAAATTTAGAGTTTCAACAGAATCTTATCTGCAGACACTGTGCAGCCTGGGCCCCACAGGCTTAGAGAACAGACAGGTAGATGAAATCGGAATGAACCTTGTTCCTCAGCTTACCTGCCAGTCCCCCTGGCCTGTGCATGGGACCCTATTAAGAGCCATTGGTGGAAAATAAGAGTGCTCAGAGCTGCAGGGAAGCCAGGTGTAGAAGCTGCTTCAGTTAACATAGCTTTTCATTTTCCGGTAAGCTGCATAAATGGGCCATCTTTATTCTAGAGTTTATTTATACTCAAAGACCATTTCAAACAAAATTGATAATTCTAAAATTGCATTTAAAATATAATTGGAAATAACTGGATCCAGCAGGGCCCTGAGTATTGTTTCTTTCTACACCATGGAGCTTCCCAGCAGGACTGATTGACATACTCTTCTCAGAAGCAGAGTGAGTCCATGGTGAAAACAGGCATGATCATGACTATGAGACTTTATCCGCCCCTTGTGTGCATAAACAGCCCTTGTTAGCACTGGTGTGGTTTAAGGAAGCAAGTGTAATAAAGGTAGACCTGGCAGTTAGCTGGGATAAGGCCCTCAACTCTGATCTGACGTGGGTGCTGGTGGTGGTCTTCTCATCAAGCCATCCTTGTTGCATAAACTGGATTGTGTGAGCTGCCTGCTAAAGCTGCCTGACCCAAGGGCTGGGAGCTAATCGGGCCTCTAGCTAATGGTTAACAGTTCTTTTGAGCCATATAATTGGAAAACCCTTTCTGTGCAGTCTCAGTCTCAGTCTGCTTCAAAAAGCTCTACCTGTTGGAACAATGTTTTATACTCTGCTGAAAACTGCCTTGTCCTCTGCCATTAAAGTGTCGGGGCCCTTCATTACTGAGTTAAAATGCATTCATATCACTCATCCAACTGTGTTCATTACCACCTTGCTCTGCTCTGAAACACAGTCCTAGGAAGTTCTACCTCTCAAAAGAAAAACTCAACAAACTCAACAGTGAAGTCCTTGTAACAGCTGCATTCCTGCCTCAGAGCATAATTTTCTTGACAGCTGGGTCCTCTGGTCAGGATGTCTGCCTGAAGCCTGGGAGAGCCCAGTCCATCTGTGCACCAGACCCTGCTGTGTGCAGAGCACCATGTGAAATTATTACCAATGAATTGAAATGCAAACTTTGAGTTATCACTGAATCCAATTTACTCCATTTAAAAATCAGTTTATGTAGTAGTATTTGAGCTACATGAATTACCAACTCAATTCTGGTTATTATGAAAGGTAAACTAAATTATTTAATTTGGAGCCTTTGTTTTCTGCTTGGTTGAATTAAAAATCAAAAGTCTAATAGTGATGAACATTGCTGAGTGATTCTCTGTGAGGACAGCATTTAAATTTATAGAGAAGGGAGGACTTATTTGACGAATCATATTCTTCCATAAAATAAATTCTGATGGATTAAAGAGTCATCAATGACAAATGCATCCATGTGGCCAGATATCATGGACACCGTGGCAGTGGATCTTAGTGGGTTGAGGGGTATCTAGGACTGTTGAAACACAGCCATGTGTCGGTGGGGCCTTTCCAGAGAAGACTGATGGAGGGGGACAATTCACTCACAAAGTATAGCACCTTCCAGTGAGTGGTCTGGATGAAAAAGAAGCCCTCAGACAAAGCAGCATGTGTGTCTGTCTCCCCTCCTGTTTAGGGTGAGTGTGCCCTGCTGATATCATACTCCCGCATCTTAGGCTTATCAAAGTGGACTCAATACCAGCCACTCTCCAGGAACGTCCATGTCTTCAGCACTGGATTGGGCCTGCAGAGCTTCTCTGGCTCCTATTATTATTATTATTATTATTATTATTATTATTATTATTATTGGATTATTGGATTGCCTAGCCCCACTGTGAAGCCAATCCCATAAATCCCCATTTAATATATGTGCCATCAACTCTGTTCCTCTAGGGAACCCTGCCTGATGCACCCACGTGCATGCACACGCACATGCACACACAAATATTCCATAATTGAGGAATAGAGGAGAAATATTTAAACATATATGCATGAGAAGAAGCTATAAGATACCAATTACAATTTATTAAATTGAAAACTTACTCATGACCAAAGCATATATATATATATATATATATATATATATATATATATATATATATATATATATA
>PVHP010004043.1:0-44304 GCA_004024765.1 Zapus hudsonius | reverse complement strand
GGTGTCTTCCTCGATCACTCTCCACCTTTTATTTTGAGACTGGGTCTTATAAGGAACCCACGACTCACCGATTTGGTTGGACTAGCTAGCCAGAAAGTCCCAAGAATCTTCCTATCTTTGCCTCCCCAACAATGGGATTCTATGTGCACACTATCATGCGTGATTTTTACTTGGGTTCTGGGGCTCGAACCCAGCTCCTCATGGATGCACAGCAAGCACTTTACCCACTGAGCCTATGTTCATATTCTTAATATGACTTATAAATAAATAAGGAAAATATTTTTAAATGAATAATTAAAACTTTCTGGAGAATACACTGTTTGGAACCAAAAATCTAAACTTTGCTCTGAACGATTGCAAAATTGTAAAAACAAGCAAAAATATACAGCAATGTTCTCTATTTGATTGTCACTATAAGAAACTAGATTATCTGAGTGCCAGTCCTCAGGGCCTGTGAACACCTTCCCTTACCTGTTTGCCACTTGTTGGGTGCAGGGGTCAAGTCAGTGACAATAGGCAATAGCTTCTCACCTTACTTGGAGGCGTTTGGAGGCTCTGGTTCCTTCCGCCTCCTCCACCTGCTATAGGAAACTGTTTCAAGTCACAGAATGACACAATCTTCCTGTGACCTGGAAAAGGCTCTTCAGGGGCCTATGTTTGGCTGTCTCAGACTCCACACACAGGAAGGGTCAAGGTGGCATCCCTGGGAGAATGCCAGAGCTTGCCAAGGTACCTTGATGGCTCAGTACTCATCCCTAAAGGTGAAGTGCCAAGCCCTGCAAGACATGGACTGTCATACCCTTGACCATCGCATTTCCTGATGTGGATCCCCACTGAACATTTGAAGTCTCAAAGCCCCTTCAGATCATCCCCACCCCACCCCCCAATCCTGCCATGGACATCATAAGCTGACCATCCTCCCAGATTTGAATTCCTGACCAGCCATATACCCAGCAACATCCAGTGTGATTCAGTCCTCGTTGCTCCCCCAGCCTGATGTCTTCTCGCCAGCACTTTCTCAGGTGCACTACGCTCTCTTGCACATCATTCACCACCCAGCTCAGTACTTCCCTCCTGGAAGACTCTTGGGAGGGGTGCCCTGCCGTATGGCCCCTGGGATGCAAAGCTCACTCTACTATCCACTGTTAGCTTTTCCCAAGACTCTGCATGCTGGCCAAGGCCCCTGTGTCAATAATGGGGCTCCTTCCTGCTCTGTGTCAGTGAATGAATAAAACGCCTTGAGAATCTCTGGTAAACCTAGCAGAAGAGCTGCTACTAAGGACTCTGTAATTTAACCATCTTTAAACTATGGCCATATTGAGGGGTGCAGTGAAAGCTCAGTGAGTAAGTAATGCCTGAGTTCTAAACCCAGAACTTGTGTAAAAACCACCAAGCATGGTGGGGTCTATTGTTATCTCAGTACTAGAGGGTGGAGATAGGAGGGTTTCTACAGCTCACTGGACAGGAGTCTAGCCTTCTTGCAAGTGCCAGGACAATGAACCCTGTCTCAGAGATAGGGGACAGTGTTCCTGAGGGTGACACCTGAGGTTATTCTCTGGACTCCACACATACACACACATACTTATACCTATACATACACAAGCAGGTATGTATACACACACACACACACACACACACACACACACACACACACACACACACACACCACAAGAATGACCAAAATGATTATTAGCTCATGCAAGAAGTGCAGAGATGAACTACCCTCATCAACTTCTGGCACTCCTCCATATTAGTCAAGAAGGGACAGATGCCTCCCCAAACACCGCACACCTTAAACGTTCAATGTTTCAATTAACAGGAAACCATATGCTCCCCAGAGGAGGTTTCCTCTCCCACAGTTTTCATGGCCATCTGTGGGCGGATGGTTTCCAGATTCATAACGTCTGTGGGAGGAGGCCTGGGTGGATTTTCAGTGCCAGGCCCTGTGAAGCTGCTGGCAGCTCCGCGCCTGTGTCTGCAGCTCTGAATCCAGCCTTTGGGTGCCAGGCGGCTCATGATGTCCCCCGCAGGGGCAGGCCATCTGAATGGGAGGTGGCTGAGGACTTGGCTTGTGTCTCTCAAGCCCTGCCACCAGAAAGCACCTTGTCTGTTGCAGGGGCTGTGCCTCTGGCTGCCTGGTCGGCATCTCCTGATGTCCCTTGCCTCTCACCTGCACACCTCTGACCCTATTCTGGTTGACTTCTAGATCCTGTGCTCTCTGTCTGACTTCAGCTCCTGGCTTTTTTTATATGCTCACTAATTCTAGTCCTATTGCAATATTTTCCTTGACATTTTGACATTTCTGCTCTAATTTTTTTTAAATGATGAAATTTTCTTTCATAGCATATAATTAAACAAATACCTTTGTCCAATGAGGCATTATAAATTTTCTATAATTTCTCCAGGAATGATTACGTTTATAAACAATTAATCCATGTTCAAAACAAAAATGACTTGTAAGAACTTTTTTAATATAGACTTGTATGGTAAGATTCACAAACACACTGCCTTTGAACCACATCCAAAATTCAATTAATTATTTGAATTCATGTGGATTATCTTTTCAATTAGTAATTTGATGCCTGCTAATGTGGAATATGGCTAAAGGCCTTTTCTTTAATCCTTACACTTATAGGCTTTATTGATGAATCTTTGCTGTCAAGTCAGGTGAATTATGGTAGTATCTTTTTTTAATATTTTATTTATTCATTTTCAAGAGAAAGAGAGAGAGAGAGAGAGAGAGAGAGAGAGAGAGAAAGAGAGAGAGAGAACACCTGGGCCACCACCTTGTGGGTCTGGCTTATGAGTGTACTGGGGAATTGAACCCGGGGCCTTAGGCACTGGAGGCAAGTGCCTTAACCGCTGAGCCATCTCTCCAGCCCCGCATCATTTTTTTTAATGTTCTCCTCTGTTTAATCACCTTGCTACTTTTTTTAAATCGATATTTTTTGTCCAAAATTAGATACACTGTATTAGTAAATATTACGTTGGTATCCCTGATTCCCTCCTCCCTATCCCCAATCCACTGGGTATCCTCCTCAGTGGGCACACTGGATCGTTCCATGGGGTAGGGGGTTATGAATAGCACAACAGGTAGCCAGGTCCCCCCCCACCTTGTGTGTTGTTGCTGAGGGGGGCGATGCCTCAAAGCAAAAGTTGCGGTGTGCAGCTCAGTGTTAAAGCACTTCCCTAGCATGCGTGAAACCCTGCATTTGATCCATAGCATCAAAATAAAAAAGGAAAGAGAGAGAAGAAAGAAGAGAGGGGTGAAAGGAATGATGGAAGAGAGATAAAGGAAGGAAGATGTAGAGACTCTTGAGGTTGTAGAAAGTACACGAGCTGGGCTCTGAATTGTGGATAGCTGACTTCACTCAACCCTTGAATGAAACACAGGCTAAAAACCCTTAATCTACAAACCATGTCCTCTAATTTTAACAAACTGAGCTGTGCAGGTGCAACCCAGAAGGAAGCTTTGGAAGTCAGTCTTATTCACAGTGGTAAATCCCCCTGAGGTACGTCCTTGGGAAACCTAAGTCCCTAACAGCCTTCCCTCCCAGTGTGGCCCTCTCTGCAGTTCCTAGCTGGCTCTACTGCACACCATCAACCAGCTAATAAAATTAACTTTTAAATTGTTTAAATTGTAAAATTAATTACACTCAAGGCAAAAGCCTAGCAAAACATAATTATGAGAAAAGAAGAATGCCTGTCTCACATTTCCCTGCTTTGGGGTGTCTACTGCTAGGTATTTTCCCATGCACTTGAGAGTGTACACACATGTACATACGGTAAAAGGAAGACAAATTCAATGCATGTGAACCTACACTCTCCTTTTCTCTCAACTGTTTGACTGACTTTTTACTGCAACCATAACAAATTACCACAGACTTGACATCTTTAAACAAGACAGGTTTCCTGTCAGAAAGGGCTACGGATGGCGTGAGCTTCCTGGGGGTCTGAGCCTGACATGGGTCTCACTGGACTTGATCCACAGCATTAAAAGACATTGTTCCTTTCCGGGGAATGTGGGGTTCTTTCAGGTGAAACTGCTACAGTGTAGGGTGGGGATTCCCACTTCCTTGCTGTTACCCAGAGTTAATTACAGCTCTCCAGAGGAACCATAGGTATATCCTGGCTGGTGCCCCCCCCAAAAAAAACCTATATTGTCACAGCCAGCTGCAAGCATTGGGTCCCTCTGTGCTTCAGATATCTCTCTCTCTCTCTTTCTTTCTCTATCTCTCTCCCCCTCCTTCTCGTTCCTGCCTTGCCTCCACAGTGCTTCTCAGACTCCCTCTGCCCTCCCTTTTGATTTTAGGGCCCCACCTGGGTAACGTGGGTCCAACTAGGTAACCTAGTATATTCCCCACCTCATGGTCCACTGATTAGCCCCTTAATTCACTCAGCTCCGACCACGTTGCCCGACACATTTACAGCTGAAGGTCATGAGCACCCTTCAGCAACTTTCTCTGACATCCCTCTAGATCTAGATTGTCCTAATCTGTTTTCATTGAGTAGATGTGTGATAATTTATGATCTCTCGTTTTAAGTTCTTGCAAAGAAATTATGTTCCCATGACTGTGCCGATAGTGATCTACTTATTGACTGCATGACTTTTCTCTATGGAAGCAGTACAGGGGAATTCTCTCTCTCTCTCTCTCTCTCTCTCTCTCTCTCTCTCTCTCTCTCTCTCTCTCTCTCTCTCTCTCTCTCTCGGCATTTTATCTTCAGTGGTACAGGGGAGAAGAATCTGAGTAACTTGGAAGCAATTCCACATCCACTGTTTAGCTTTGTGCTCCTGTGAAGTCCTGAGGGACAAGAGTGAGGACTCCTCTGAGGCTGGCTGACATCTATACCCCCACCCCACCCCACTGAGCACATTAACAGGATGCTTTCTTGAAAGGCACATTCTGAGGCTCTCCTGAGAAGCCCTTCATTTTGAGATAGTGCAGCTTTGGCCAAGGGTTGATCCATTTCCAGAAATCCTTTGCCAATTCATCCATCTGTAGAAATATTTCAATTTTAGGAATATTGTTCTTGGAATATTCTTATGGCTTTGCTTCTTATGACCTTTGGCTACAGTGGCCTGCCTGCCTTAGAGGTTATTCTTAGAAGTGATGACTTAGGGAGAGGCCAGAAGCACAGATCCTAAGGACCACAATACAGTACTAGCTGGGATTAACCTGACCAATTTTCTGTGTTTGACTTTCACATTTATCCATTTCTGCTCTCACTGTTAAATTTTCCTTTTGCATTCCTTAGATCTAGTTTGTTACTTCATTCTTCAACCAAATGCTTATTTAGTAATTAAAATGTTTAAGACTATGAAAGACTGTGGCTTTAGCTGCATCTCAGGCATAGCATGTGATGCTTTTACTATGATTTTCTAAATATTCTGAAAATTCTATTTTTATTTCCATTTTGACCCAAGAGTTAAATGAATGAAATGAAGGAGAGATGGGATAGATGGGGAAATACAGCTACTCTTAATATTTTTCCTCCTTTTAATTACTTTTATGAACTTTTATGAGGTGTAAAAACTTCATATTGGCCACTTTTTTCTTTTCAGCTCTTTGGTAGAAATTTGCTTAGAGACATAAGTAATATCAAATTTCCCATATTTTCTAATTTCTGAGTCTTTATTACTCCATATTCCAATATTGACTTCATGCTGACAATCATCATGATAAAATGTATTTGCCATCTCTTCAGTCTGCCAGCAAGCCTCTGTGTGCACATGTGCTTACATGCTAATGTAATGTACGCAGATAGAGGCTTGTCCAAAACTCCTAACAGTGTGGACAACAGCTCACAGATCTTTACATTTGAACAATGAAGAGTGTTCCCATCAATCATTGCTTAGCCATGGGTCACTTTCTTCTCTCACAGACTTCATAATGTCTGGAATGATTCCACAGAATTATAAGCTCAATTTTTCTATAAAAGTCACGCAAGGAGCAAGGGAAATGGTTCAGTGAGTAAGTGCTTACACAGAAGCATAAGTTCAGATCCCCAGCACCCATGAAACAATGCCAAATGTGGTTATACATGCCTGCCATCCAGCACTGGGAGGAGACAGGAGAATCCCTTGGCTTGCTGGATCACTAGTCTAACTGGATTGGTGAGCTCTACTTCAGGGAGAAGTGACTCCAAAATTAAGGTGGAAAACAGCCGAAGAAGAGACCCTGGCCTCCATCTGCACGTTCACACATGTACCCATAAATACATGTGCATGTACATAGAAACACACATAGACACACACATGCATACCACACACACACATACAGTGCAAAAGAAAAAAATAGTCACACAAAGGTTTCTGTAAACGGTCACCTAATGGCTATTGAGAGCCTGATTTCTAAGGTTTGAGGATGCCCAGAGCAAAAAGAGGAAAACCTCTAAGATTTGGGGCAGGATCAAGGAAAATTAAGCCTAATGCAATGGCATCACTGATAAGCTGCACCATGTAATTCTCTCAAATGGTAAAGACACTGTCATCTCTTGAACTCATTGCCTTCTTCATTTGTTAATTCATCCAAAAATAAGAATGCACTAAAGATTATCAAGTAAATAATAAAGACATGTGAAAGGTGCGAGGATGTTAGCTGGGCATCTATACAAAGATATTCTTAATTAAAAATTGCAAAGTCATTTGTATACAATTTTAAAAAGTGAGTTTTAATGACTAAATTGCTTTTTAAGGTAACCTTTATGACTTGTACAAAAAAAGCTTTTACAATCTCTTTCATTGAGAAGTTTGGCAACAAATGTTTAAAACCACAAATATCAAATCCTCTTAAAAAATAATTTTATTTATTTGAGACAGAGAGAAAGAGGTAGAGAGTGTAAGTGTGTATGGACACACCAGGGCTTCCCAACACTGTAAACGAACTCCAGATGCATATGCTACTTTGTACATCTGGCTTTATGTGGGTACTGAGAAATCACACCCAAGCCATTAGGCATTACAAGCAAGTGCCTTTACTACTGAGCCATCTTTCCAGCCCCTTCTATTCCTCTTTCATCCCAAGGGATATTAAGGCTTTAGTAAAACTTTTAAGCAAAGTAGGAAGTCCTAGGATCACTATTTGTAACAAAGAATTAGACACACTAATCCTCATTAATATAGGAAATGATATATGCATTTTGTCTTAGATTTTCTAAAGCTTCATAAGAATGCTTCATAGTATAGAAAATCACAATGTTATTATACTTAGAATATCATCTAAATGTTCATGGCTTGAGCCATCTTGGAATATTTATACAGAACTGGAAAGGACATGTGGAAAAGATTCAGAGATGGCCCTGAGAGCTCTTTCCTTTGTCCATCCATTTGAGTGTTGATGGGATCTGACCACTGGTCAGAAATCATTTCTCAATTATGCTACATTATGTGAGAATGAGCACTCTCCTGGGGAATGGGACCTTGTCATCAAGCCCCCTGGGGGGGAGCTGGAGGCAGGAGGGGAGCCAGAGAGTCAGTGCTGATGTATGTGCCTTATCAACTTGGACTCCAAGATGGGAGCCCAGGTAAAAGGGACACAGAGCCCCTGATTCAGAGGAACCGGGTTCTACTAACATGCAGAGGAGCCTAGAGACATACCATCTGAAGCTTCTGGGCCAGAACACAGAATGGCAGGTGACTTTTCCTCAGTGTGAGCCTAAGAGAGCCCAGCCTCCTGCAAACTGGGACTGAAGCACTGGGATTTCCAGGGCAAAGCAACTGGAAGCTGCTGAGCCTGGGTACCATACCAGCTGCTCAGAGAGTCCATCAGGAATCTTCAAGGAAGCAGAGCCATCAGAGCAGGTGAACGCGTATTAGAGAGAGGTGTCAAGGGACTTGAGAGAGCTGCAGGTCTGAATCCAAGGGACAGACAGACTGGACACCCAGGGAAGAGCTGATATTGCAGTTTGAGTGTGAAGACTCCAGGAGGCCATCTTCACTGAATGCCTTTTTCCTTAGGGACCTGAGTCTTTTTCTCTTAAAGCCTTCAACTGATTGGAAGAGGCTCCCTCCTGTTTTGGAAAGTCATTTGCTGTAATGTAAGTCTACCTAGTTAAACATTAATCCCTGGGGCTAGAGAGATGGCTCAGTGGATAAAGAGCTGACCACATGTCATGGTTTGATCCAGGTGTCCCCCACAAACAAATGAATGTGTTCTGGGCAATCGATCCTCAGATGATGGCAGTTTGGATTTTACAAACTCGATGGAGCTGTGTTGTTGGGGGTGGGCTTATGGGGGTTATAAGCCAGCTTCCCCTTGCCAGTATTTGGCACACCTTCCTGCTGCTGTTTCCAGTACTGTGGCAGAGGTGATGTCCACCCCTCTGCTCATGCCATCGTTTTCCCTGCTAGGCTGGGGTCTCCCGTCAAGTCTGTAAGCCAAATAAACTCATTCCTCCACAGCCGCTTTTGTTTGGGTTCTTTCGGTGCAGCAACTAGAAAGCTGATCGCAACACCACACAAGCATTGAGTATATTAGTTCAGATCCCTAGTGCTTCTGTCAAAAGCCAAATGTTGTAGCACTAGAGTCTATATTCCTAGGACATAAAATGAGATGGACAGGATTTCCCAGGAGCTCTCAGGCCAGCTAGCTTGGTCAACACGGTGGTGAACAATGAAACAACCCTCCCTCTAACACTGTAGAAGGCGAAGACCAACACCTAAAGTTGCCACTGACTTCCATGTGCAGACCATGCATGTGTATGCCCGCCCTCACATATATGAACACAGAACACATTGGGTGGTGGATTTTTTAATGGATTTTATTTCCTTTAAATTAAACTTTCTACCAAAAGCACATGTTAGTGTTAACTTAAGGCATAATGCTGAAAATTAGTTGTACTATTTTTTGAGATCCTTGGTAACCCATAAATCTGTTTTCCAAACCATCACATTATATTTAAAAGCAAATTCTATGTTATAAAGTTACCATCATAACAAATTTGGGTCAGTAGCTTTGTTATACATTTTAGCTAAAAATGAAGTTTTAATCTTAAGCATGTGTTTAAAAGCCACAGTAATGAGATTTATTTCAAGTGTTATTACCTCACTTTTGAGACTCCAAGGCTCAAGATAAGAAGAGCACCATGGACAGATGTGAGTCCCAGGGAGGAGTGTGGTCATGGGGAGGGAGGGACCCTGCAGTACGGGACTTTTTACATCAGCACCCACCTCTCACACTTGGTGGCAGGCTGTGCTGGTTTCCTTGGGATAACACTGGGAAGGTTTTCCCTGTTCTGGAGCCCAGGATCCAAACCTCAAAGTGTGATCATGCTGTGTTCCTGCCTCAGGCTCTAGGGCTCAAGGCCACAGCACCTCAGTCTCTGTATCTTACCCCCCAAGACCTTCTGGGGTCTACCTCTCCTCTCCTCCCATACAGGCACTATCATATGGACTAAAGTACCCCCCCACCATAACTCATTAACTGGTTACATCTGCAATAACCCTGTTGCCTAATATAGCCACATTCTGAGGCCCTGGGAGTGAAGATTCAACGTGTCATCTCTGGAAGGACACAGTTGAGACCTTAAGAGAAGCAGCCTTCAGAGGGTCAGGGTGATGAAGGATGGACATCACAGCAGTGATAAGTAGGAGTGATCAGCACACAGGCTTCCTGGAGTTAGTTTAGTCTCAGCAGTTTGTTACCCTCTGCTGAATCTCTGCCGAAAATCCCAGCAATGTTTCTCCATCTGGTTAGTCATGGCTTTGTTCCTGTCAGCTGCTAAGAAAAAAAGCTGCATCATTTGTCGAAATCTGATTTCCCTTTCGTGGTCATGTGTCTTAATATCACCTTATTTATTGATTTACTTAGACTCATTATGAAAACAGGTAACATCAGCTGTCTGAAACAAAGAGATATTTGTATTGCCCACAATTCTACTTTAATTTCATAATTAACTGACTTTATAATTTTTCTTTCAAGAAATTTGACTGAAATTGGGGTTACTTACAGGATACAGGCTGGGCGGCTGGACAGTAGGTATCTGCAGGCTGGAGAATTGGACACATGGTAGATGCTCTGTGTGTGTGATTGAATGCAGGCTGGGTGGCAGTGTTCTCAGAGGACAGAGGAATGAATGGTGGGTGTGCCCACCAGCAAGTATCAAGGGGAGTCAGGAAGAGGCACACACCAGCCAGGAGCCGGGCAGCCAGACACCATACAGGCACCACATTCTCCTGGAGCTTCCTTCTGTACAGTCCCCCACCAGAAGGGCTCTCCACTCTGGAGGAAGGACTTTCTCACTCACTAAATCATTCCTGGAAATGCCCTCACAGACCTTCACAAGAGGCACACCTCTCACTTGACTCCTAAACTGACCAAGTTGACAACAAAACAACCATCACACTGGCGGCAGGTGCTCCTCAGCCCCCCTCTCATTCATTTTCCTGCCCTGTCCAATAGCCACCTGCCTGCCTGAGTCCCACCATGGTGGAGGGCTTCCCTGACATAGTCGTTGCCCTTATTAATCATTCTGAAAGTCATCCAGAACCTTCCTAAGTGGTGTACAGGATCAAGCAAAATATAAATGTTCGCATCCAGGATAATCAGGGGGCTCAAACCATGAGGACACAGATATGAAAATGCTCTCAGGTTCTGGCCCCACTGTGCTTGGTCTTGCCATTTCCCAGGTCCCATACTGAGCACAATAGCCTGTCTTAGGATGACCCCATAGGGTACAACACTTAAACCTGTCCTCATAGGCTTTTATCTCCTCCTGTTCACCACTTCCTCCATAAAGGCTAAATGTGAAGCTCCCGGGCTTGCAGGGAGGGGAGCTAGGTCAGTACCCACCCTCACTCACAATCCCCTTATGCTTCCTGCACTGGCTCCTTCTGTGCCCAGGATGGCAGGGTGAGAAGAAAGGCTATCTCCTACTTAGTCAGGTAGACGTGCTCGAGGCCCACTGTCCCTGCCTGCCGCTGGCAATGGTCACATGATTTCAGTGTCCAGTGTGAGAAGATAGTAGGGAAAGTCCTCTATGAACCCTCTATTGGCCATGGTACAGTGTGTCACATGACCAGTAGAGACCCCCCCCCCCAGTTCCCATCTCAGGAAAGAGGAGTGATTACCACACCACTACTCCATCCTCTCCATGAGGTCTGGCTTCCTCCTTAGAGCTCTGTGTGATATGTAGAGTCTGGCTGCCTGGGGAGGATGGAAATGAGACCGTGGCTTGGGCTGTAAGGCACATCCTCTGCTCTGCACAGAACCAGTGGTAGGAGTCCCAACACTCAGTATCCCCTGGAAGAGAAAGAACTGATGCTTGTCTCAACACCCAGGCTTCTCCAAGGCTGGTATCCACCTTCCCCATTTGGAGCTGTGATGGGTTCTGAAGCTTTGAGCCACTCAGAGTTGAGCGGATGGGCTGTTTGATATTGTGACTCTGTGTCCTATTCAGCAGAAAGCAGGCCCAACTACAGCAGCTTACCTCTTTGGGAAGAAAAGGTTGCTGGCAAATGCCCTCAAGATCTCTGGCCAGACCTACCAATGCAGAAGGACTTCTCGAGTGAGGCCAGGCTTGGGAAGTAGCCTTCTTTCCTTCATGTGCATATTCCAACACAGAAGGACAAGGAAAGTGAAAGAGCCAAGGTTCTAAACACAGGAACTGGAAAAAAAATCTCCAAAAACAAAGTGCAATGAGATGGAGTTACATGATTTATTTGACAGAGAATCCAAAGTAATTGTCATGAGCAAGCTTAGCACCACAGTTGAGGGAACAAAGTGAGAATTTGAACATTGATACAATGTATTAAAAAATACCAAACAGAAATGAGAAACACAACTGAACTGAAAAAAAGTAAGGGTTCAACAGCAAACTCGATCAAGCAGAAGAAGAATCAGTGAACCCAAAGACAGTCATGGCAAGTCATTCAGGGGTGCAAAAAGAAAAAAAAAATAAGAAAAGAGTAAGAAAACAACAAAGCAGCTCATTATACACATTATAGAAATTCCAAAAGGAGAAAAAAGGTCCAGAATGCTTATTCAAAAAATATAAATAGGGACTGGAGAGATTTCTCAGTGGTTAGGGGCACTTGCTTCCAAAGTCTGCTGGCCTTGGTTGGATTCCCCAGTATCCACTAAAAGCCAGATGCACAAAGTGGCATATGATGAGTCTGAAGTTTGTAGAGGCAAGAGGTCATGGTATACCTATGTGCTTTCTCTCTCTCTTCTCTCTCTCTCTCCCTCTTTCAAATAAATGAAATATTAGACAGACAGACAGATAGATAGGTGATAGATAGATAGATAGATAGATAGATAGATAGATAGATAGATAGATTCTCAAATCTGAAGAAAGAACTGAACATCCAATTCAAAGAAGATCAGGAACATCCAGTCCAAATAAGGGCTGAAATATCACACTATTCACTATGATTAAATTGTCAGAAGTCAGTGGCAAAGATTCTGAAAGGAGGAAGGGAAGGGCTTACTTATCTTGGCTCATGCTCTACAAGGGAGACTCTTCTCCCATAAGTGGCTTTTCTTGACAGAAATCTTGCAGCCTGGAAGAGATTGGGGTGGGGTGCTGCAAGTCTCAAAGAAAAACATCAACCCAAAGTACTATGCGCCACAAAGCTATCCTTCAAAAATAAGAGAGAAAATTAAGGCTGCTTTATTGTTGTGAGCTTAGGGGTCTTTGTGTCAAAAATCCAGAGGCATGGCACCCCTCAGTAACAACATACTAGAGCCAGGAGAACCTGGCTGAATACTAGGCCATGGTCCCCTGTCACAAGGACTGATCCAGACGACCCATTGAGGAGGTTATCCAGCTGGTTGGGGATGGGGGGGAGCATCGGAGAATTGGGGACAACAACTCATTGCCCACTAAATAATGTAACTCATTATGGACAATAAAAATAAATGAATAAATAAATAAATAAGAGAGAAAGATGCTCCCAGACAAATACAAGTTGAGGTGATTCATCCCTAGACCTGCCTCACAGGAACCACAAAAGGGATTCTTCATGTGGGAACAAAAGGACAAGATCACCTAAGTAATTATGAAAGGGTCGGGAAAAGTAAATGTAAATCAATGAATACCGAATGCTGTGTGACTGGGTAAAATACTTTCAATTCTACTATAAAAGTTTAAAGGCAAAAGTGTTAACATTAACTATAGCCAAATATATATTTCAAATACACAGGGCTAGCTCAGTGGTAGCCTTGCATAGCCTGCTCAAAGCCCATGGTTCTATACAATTTTTAATTGTAATAAAAATAAAATAAAACATGCAATATGAATACATACAAACTGTGACAGTGGCCAAGTGAGATGGGGAAGTAACTGCAGTTTTCTGTGTGGTTGAGCTTAAATTGTTTTTAATTTAATTACAATTAAAAACAATTAAAAATTGTTCAGTTTAAAAGAGAACAGTATAGGGCATTTTAAATAAGCCGAGCTAGCCACACCACCAGATATACCAACTAGAGTTATGCCAAAGAAAGAGAAAAGAATCAAAACCTATCAACCCAGCAAAATGTAAAGCCAAGAGAGGTAGAGATGGACAAGAGAAAGCGGAGGCTTCAGAAAAATGACAAGGTGGCAATTGTAAGTCCTTCCCTAGCAATGCATACTTTAAATGTACATGGTTAAATTCCTCCATCCAACCATGCAGCTGACCTGAATTATAAAGAGTAAAGACCCAACCATGGACAAACTATAAGAAACTTGCTTCCAGTTAAGGCCACAAAGGCCAAGGGTGCAAAACAGTGTTCTGTGCAGGTGGATCCAGAAGAGACCAAGGGGGGACACCTGTTCTTTACCAGAGAAATTTTAGTTTTTATTTTCACTTTTTGTTTGCTTGCTTCTTATCACTTCATGCCTCTTTCCTGGATGTTCCCAAGCCCTGTCCATCATATCTGTTGCTCTGCCATTGTACCTAGAGCCAGGAGGGTCATACTGATGTCCTGAGTAAGCACTCTTCCGATAAGTGAATGAAAGTGAAGAAATATGAATGTATTTTGATGACCGATGTAGTTCCTACCATATATTAGATGGTCCTTACATTTTGTTGATAGATAGGATTTGTATAACATAGGACAAAAAATACTGTTTTCTTAGAAAGCATCAGATAATGTTGACATTTCTAATTAGCGGCATACTGTGACTGATAGATGTCAAAGAAATTGGATATTTCTTTAAAATCATCTATTTCCAGCTGTTACTTTTTTTGTTTTTGCTTCTGTGTGTGTAAGGTGGGATGTGCACATATGTATGCCCTGTGGTGCCCATGCACTTGCCTGGAGCAGGATGACTGAAGCAAATCATCGGGTGTCCCACTCCATTCCTCTCCTACCCTTTCTTATTGAGCCAGGGTGCCTTACTGATCCAGGAGCTTACAGCTTGTTTTTGTGAGCTGGTCTCTGCTGTCCTACAGGCCTGGGGTTACAGATACATGTGGCCAGGCGCAGCTGTTTATGTGGGTCCTGGGTATCAAACTGGAGCAGTCTCTCAGCCTCCCCCTTACCCCCACCCAGCCTCTTGAGCATAGAAAGCTAAACCTGCAGGTATTTTCAGGAGGAGTTCCTACTTCAGCGAGCAGGAGACACAAGTGACCCAGGAGGGGACAGTATTGAGGTTAGTTAGAGACATGGCAGGATGGAAATGGGAGGGCCAATAATGTTGAACCCTGTGGTCATATTATTGCACATCTGTGTAATAATACCTCATCTTTCCTGGGGAGATGGAGGAGCCATGAATTGGAACCAAGAAATGAGTCATCTTGTCACTATGATAGCAGGAATCCTAGCATTGGGGTGGATATTAGCTGGAAAAGCCACAATCTCAGAGTCAGGAAAGCCAGTTATGGGGCCCACAATGAGACAGACTTGCTGCCTCGGGTTTCAGGACTTTCACCAGCATAACTTGCAGAGGCTACTTGGGTGAGTATGGTTCTCAGCCATGTAGAGGTCAGTGAGGGGCCTTGGCCATGCACAAGTTGCTGGGGTGGGTGTGGATCTCGGCCATGCAGAGGTCATTAGATTGGGGGATTGAGGCTGAGTCTGTGGCTCAGATACAGGTTGGTACCAGGAAACAATGATCAAGCTCACTCACCAGAGATGGGATAAAGTTAAAAGGAGCAAAGGTGCCTAGAAAGAGTGGGTTCCTGAGCATCGGCCTGATGTGAAGAAGAAAGTAACATGAGCATCCAGTAGCTTACTCTCGTGTCTGTAGCTCATACTCCAGTAGTGTACACTGTGGGTGGTTGTTCCTCAGTGTCTGTGTGGTTTTGTGGGGACACCAGAGCTGGTACCTCTGACTTTCAGAGTCCTTTGAACCACATTTTCCTGCATGTCTGGTCTGATTCCTTGCACTTTTAGACCTAGCCTGTGAAGGTACAGAGATTGATGGCCTCTGGGTGAGGAACTGACATTAATATGGAAGCCTGTCAGTCAACCATCCTCACATCCTACACCAGCACTGAGCACAGAGGCTGCCCAGCTCCCTGGGGTTCCTCACACATATGGTCTGTGAGCCCAGTGCTTAGTAGCTAAGCAATACATATTTCCTGTCTCTGTGATATTTGTCTAAGGGACAGACCTGGGGAGGGATTGGGATGCTTCTGGACTTCCAGAAAGTCTCCTAGCAGGAAGCTGCTATTCAATATTTGACCATTTAATATTTGATGAGATTCTATGCAAGTTATTAAACTCAAGTCACCTCAGTGTGAAGTGCCTTCAGAGCCCCTTCTTACCCCAGGATAACTTTGTGGCCCCAAGTCTGATCTCCCTCACTACCCCAGGCATCCCAACGCCTGCTTCCCTGCAGGTGCCTGAGACAGCTGGGCCAGAGAAGTGGGTGCCAACTCTTAGAATGAAGACATAAAACAGTGGCTTTTCTTCACTTGGCAGATGTTGTGGGCATTTTTCGCACCATTCCAGATCTGTAACTCACCTCCTGCCCAGGAAATGTGGATTCATTATCAGGGGACACATACATATGAGAAATATTGTTTTCTGAAACTTCAGATTAAAATCTCCCTCCTGGGGCTCCAGGGTTCAATTCTCCAGCCAACCATGTAAAGCCAGGCAGGTGCTCATTTGCAGGGGCAAGAGACCCTGGGTATGCCTACACACACATGTGTAAATAAATAAATAAATAAATCCACCTCCTTCTGGGTGGAGTAGCACACATTTATAGACCCAGGACTCAAGAGGTGAAAGCAGAAGGACCAGGAGTTCAAGGCCATACTTAGCTACATCAAGAGTTCAAGGCCAGCTTGGGCTACAAGAGACCTTGTCTCACAAAAACAAATTCTAACCTCCAAATACCAGCAAACATGTTCTACACATGTGTTTACTATGTTCCATGGATAAAAAAAATCAAAATCTCTAAACAATCCCTCAGTGGCTACCAATCCCTCTGTCCAAATAGAGTGTACCTCAAATGACATCTGCTCTGTAGACACTCTACAGTGTCTCTTTAAAGCAGGGCTTTGGGGCTGAGGAGATGGCTTTGTACAAAAAGTACTTGTCACTCAAGCCTGAGTACCCAAGTTCATATCTCCACACCCCACATAAAATCCAGAAGCTATGGCTGGCTTCTGTAGTCCCAAAACATTGACGGTGAGATAGAAGGTGGAGATGGGGGAATTTCCTGGAAGTCCTTGGTCCAGCCTGCTGGTGAATGATGATGAGAGATCCTGCCTCAGACAAGGTGAAGTTGTCCTCTGATCTCCACATTCCTGCCATGATACAAGGGTGCCTACACTCATGCACATGAACATTACACGTACATCATACACATCAAAGACTAAATAAATAAATAAATAAATAAATAAATAAATAAATAAATCAGGGCTTGGGGGCTAGTGCATCCTTCCACTTCCCTTCTCTGCAGATAAGAACATTAGCAACCAAGCAGTGTCTCTGTGGCAGGTGTGGAGGGAGTGACAACATGGATCCCAGTGCTGCTGAAGAGTTTAACACCCCCATGCTGTGTGGTAGACCAGGAGGCTTGATGCCATCACCCTGTCCTCAGAAGAGAGCCCATCACCTTACATTGTGCCTGTTCCATGGCCTTTCCTGTTGAAAGGTGTCACCTTCCCCTCAGTCCACTGACCCTGGCCACTGCATCCTGAGGGTGTCAGCCACATGGAACTATAGCTTCTGATGAGTCAGGAACTCTTGAAACTTGCCCAGATCCTCTGGCCTCACCAGGGGCTTTGCACTCATTTCTGAATGGAAAGTGGTCAGAACACTGTCCGGCAGAACTTGCTGTGGCCCTTCAGGAGCTGTGCGAGAAGCAGGAAGTTTCTGTGGTCTCTGAGGGTCTCTGTCACAGCTTAGGGGGTCACAGAACCCTGGATGTGCAAGGGTCATAGTTGGGTGCTTTGCTGTGGGCACATGTCGTGGCCATGTTTCCTGGAGGTGACCCTCAGGGTGAACTTTCATTTAGCAATTTAAGATTTTTATGCCCCAGCCACTCCATCTGCAAACCTACGATGCAGGACATGACCTTTCCATTTAAGGGGAAAATAGAGCATGCAGCCACAGAGGAAGGTACAGCAGAGATCTGAGGCCAGAGGCGCTCGGCTCTGGGAACACCCGCTGACTCGTCTCAGTCCATCAAGTTATCAATTCACCATGAATTTGTGATCGCAGTCTTTAAATGTGTGAAAACATGACTTGGAATCAAGCAGTCATCATGGCACAATCCTGTTATCTCTCCAAAGCTAGGTGGGGCTGGGTCCTCGAGGACCTGCTCACCTGCTGCAGGTGCCCACAAGGGACTGGGAGCCTTCAAAACCTACAGTGGATCAGGAATGTCATGAGGGTGATGGTAGAGATGCTCTACTTGGTGTGGCGTGTCCCCTCTGAAGCTCGTATTGAGGAAGGTTATCCCTTGTGGGATATTAAGAGGTGGAGCCAAATGGGGTGCATAGAGGTCATTCTGCACATGGGTCCATCATCCACCCGTGCAGTGGCTGGGTGAATAAGTGGATGGTTTGCCTGCAGTGAGTCCGTTACACAGCTATTTACTGTTCCATTCCTCATTCATCCTTGTGTTGGCACGCTGTCAGAAGACAAAAAACAAGTATTATATCTTCTTTCTATATAATTTAACCAGCCTGTGGTGCTGTGCTGTTAGTCACAAGAAATGGATGAAGACAATTACCTGTTACCTATCTTGCCTAAGAAGACTAGGGATACCTAAAGCCTGAGTGCCTGGCAAACGCTTGCTAGGTGAACGACTCACTTTTCTGGATAATCATGTTTTAGAAGAGCATTTAAGCAAAAGAAACAAAAAAAATCCCATTTTCAGAGAAACTGCTTCAGGCCTCCCTGATCTGGGTCTCCGTCATTCTGAGTCTCTCTCTGAGTATGTCAACTGTTCATATATAGTTTTCTAATACTGGCCTTCTCTTCCTGTCTTCCTGGAAGAATAAATTATAGACGAAGTTGTCCGCAAGTTAAATTTTCGAAACATCTCTCAGAAAGGTTGGCTGCCACAGGATTAAATTGCTACCTTCTAGTCTAGTTAGCATCAGCAGACATTGGAGGTGAGGCCAGCTTCTGTGGTGTGAGTGAAAGGTCTCGGATTCAGCGGTGTTTTCAGCAGAAATGGACCCACGGGAGTCTTTTTAGCTGAGCCGAGAGCCCTCCAAAGACATCACTGGTGGTAAAGCATCAACTCTCAACTTGAGTGCTTGGCGTCCAGGAAACCAGGCCACCATCACACATGATCCTCTGGGACCATGCTCTCGGCTGAAGATGCAGGAGAGAAGCCCAAGGGTAGATCCAAGAGCCTTTGCAGGAATGGGGAGCCCCGAAAGAAGACACTGGCAGAGGAGCGAGTCAGCTTGAACAGCTAGTCAATATGAGGATGCAGGACCTCACAGGAAGTGCTTCTTTCTCCACCAATCAGACAGGGACACTGAGGTCACCACCACTGTGACCAGTTTATGTGATGAGGTGTTACCTCCTTCTAGAACCTTTGGCAGGTACCTTAGCTTCAGGAAGTAGGAAGGAAACATCTGGAATGCTCAGCCTGTAATAAGCATCAGTACCAGCAACGGCTCAACAGGGAGCTGGCATGCGGGTTCCCACACACATGACTAATACCCACCAGAGAGACAAGATGCTTACGAACTAGAAAGCAACTTGGGCTCTAAATGGCTCATATTGAGCTAAGGCCCCCAGATGACAATTCTAAACTCTGAAATACACACACCCACATGTACAACACACTTACACACACCAGGTAAATGCCCCATCATCACAGAGAGCTCCTCGGTATCTTCCATCCCAGGCGGCCTGGGTAGCAAGGACTTCATGAAGACAGCAGTTATCTTACTGGCTAGTGTTTCCAGGTGGGATTCAGGGCTGATAAGAAGGGGGAGCAAACCAGAGAGAGGGAAGAGGTGAGAGGGAGAGAGGAAAGAAAGGCTCATATCAAAAACCTCCTGAGGTGGCCTAGATGCTATAATTAGCTGAAAAGACTTCTAAAGCAGTCATTATAAAGTTTGACTCATTATATACACACAGCCACCATATTGTTGATGCTCTTGAGGAGAACAATATTCTATTTAATGATTTTATTCTGTTTTGGTTGACATGTGTCAGTCTTGCAAGTTGTAAATGGTCTCCAGGGATCATTTCCTTTGCCATCCACCATGGAGAGGAGCTCTGCAGCCAGATCTGAGGGGCCATTGCTCTGCAGGACATAGATGTCAGAAGGCCAGGCAAAAATATGAAAGAACCCAGAAGGAAGCAAATAAGACCAGAGGAGCAAAAGTGGGAATGAGAACTACAGATGTCAAAATTCCAGTTTCATCAAATATAAATGGAATAAATAGAAAAATTAACGAACAATGGCAAAAAATTCTACCCATGGTGGAAATAAAAACCCAAGTATATACCATCTACCAGCAATAAACTTTAAATACAAAGTCAGAGATAGAATGGATGCCAAAGCAAGGAGAAGCTGGACCAGTGACATGAGTTCCGGGTACAGTCTTTGTTAGGACAACAAACATGACCCAAGGAATAATGAGGAAGATTTCATAGTCACATAACAGCCAGACTTGTCAGAGTCCCCAGCAACTGTAACATGTGGCATTTCTATAAAACCTAGAGCAGATATCAACACAAAGGAGGAATCTTTAATCCTGTCTCTCTAAACGCAGATGAAAAATAGGGCATCAGCTCTTAGCTGTGTAGGAGAGATTCCAGCAAGTGATGTAGGCGAGCAAGAAAAGGAAAGGCAGAGTTTGAACATGAAGGAGGTTATCCTCAGCCCTCGTGACTGTTAATGTAGGAAACCCAAGGAAACCACAGAACAGATGCTAGAACAAGCAATGGCATTGATCAAGGCTAAAGCATTAGTGAAGTTCATGAGAAGTGATTACATTCCTGTAGACCAGCACCAAGCAATTGGAAACTGTCATTTTAAGCATCCAAAAGCATTGTAGAATAGCTACCCTGAAAGCGCCGATACTACCCTTATAATTGTAAAACTCCAAAATAGATGTTCTATGATGGGTTGGAAGTGGAGACAGCCCCACAGTGCCAGACGTTACCATATGTCCCTCAAGGACATGGTTCCCCCAGGATAAGACCCACTCAGGCAGACAGAACAGATCAGGGGAGCCCCTGCTCCACAGTCACAGCTGAGATGAAAAGGGACCCACCGTTGAGAGAGGGACTAGAAGAATTCACTGGACAATGGGCTTCACAACAAACCCAAAGGATAACAAGAATACCCTATGAAAGGGGGATGAAAGTTAAGGTGCCTCTTCACTAGACCCACATGTGGCCAGTCAGCCGTGCCAGCCATCTGGATGTGGAAATTCACAGGCTGATGAGACCCCATCTGCTGACAAACCACTTAGAGGGGTGACAGCCAGTCCCCAGTGCTAAAGAAGGACACTGCCACCAACTCCCTGAACCTGCATTTGAGGTCCCTGTGTTTCATTGCTGATTCTCTCAATTAGCATTTTTTCTACCTCATGGATGTTGAAAGTGATAATTAATTTCCTGTTTGCTGTTTTTGCCTACTTTTGATCTTTTCCAAAAAGAAAAGACATCTGGACAGATGGCTTAGTGGTTAAAGTGCTTGCTTGCCTGCAAAGTCTAATGACCTGAGTTCAATTTCCTAGTTCCCATATGAAGCCAGATGCACAGAGTGGCACAGGCATCTGGAGTTCATTTGCAGCAGCTAGAGGCCCTGGCATACCCTTTCTCTTTCTCTGTCTCTCTTCTCTTATCTCTCTCTGTCTGTCTCTCTGTCTCTCTGTCTCTCTGTCTCTCTTTCTGTCTGTCTCTCTCTCTCTGTGCTTGCAAATAAATAAAAGTAAAAGTATTTTTAATAGTTGAATGGCTGTGTTCAGCCTGGACCTCACCAAAAGAGCAGAATTCCATCCATCTCACCAGGTTGTCCCCTCAACTCCATGGCGAATCCTGAGATAGCAGTCAACCTCCAAACTGTGCGACTAGCTCCCCTGGTCAATTAAACATGATGTCCTGCTCATCACGACGAGTTTGCCCTGTTCTCGCTCTTACATGCTATTCACTGTGCTACACTCCCCCCTTGTGAGGGGTGCCCAGAGAGATGGCATGAACTGCCATCTGAGCACTGCTGTGTGCTCAGCACCAGGCCCATGTCCTGCCACACACTCCATACCTCCTGTGAGTTTACACCTTAGGCATGTGAGGCCTAGTCATTCCTCAGCCAAGTACATGCTGGCCACAGGTATAGCGTGACCTTTCAGGAAGGAAAGAGATCCTGCACCATCTTCTCTGAGTAGCTTCCGGCAGCCTCCTGATGTCATTTTCTAAAAGAGATCCTCACATTGCCTCATCTCCCAGAAAACCCATCCTTCTCAGTGCACCGTGGCCTGTCTCCTCTTCCCTGACAAAGTGAAAAAACTATCCCAAATCAGTACTTATAGGTCTGTTTTCCCAATTTCTGCCATCTGATGTGAGCCTGAAGCCACTATGACCATTTCTTCAAAGTGTCTAACGACTACATTGGTCCTCACAATATCTTTGTCTCATTCCACTTGACTTATTTGATTGCCTGACACCTTTTAAGCAACTCCAGTTCCTTGCAGCTCTACCTCTGGAGCCTCCATAGAAGGCTCCAGAAAAATTGTGTATAACCAGCAAGGTCACAATAGCTGTTGTGCCCCCATCACTACTAGCTGATACCATAGCTCAAAGATATCTCCATAGAGACTTCCTATCACAGTGTCCTGGGCAGGGGCTGGAGCCCCCCCCAGGCCAAGTATAGCTGGGTAACATCATCAGGCAGGGCACAGATAGTCTGGACCCCTGAGTGTTTCATATGGGGTTAAGGGCACACATATGTGCCATGGACTGCAGGTCTGTACCCAAAGTTCACTAATTGAACACGCACCCTGGGGTACCTCCCTGATGACCAGGAACTTAGAGAAGCGCCGTTGCTCTCATGGAGGAGGGTGCCTTGGAAGCCACTGAGCTCTATGTATGGTGGCACTGCCAACCACAGGAAGGCAACAAAACAGTAAAGTGGCTTTCCCAAACCCCATCATGGATGATCTCTTCAACAAGCAGGGAGAACCGTGAGGGTGCCTGTGAGGTTTCACCCTCAGTTAGAAGTGGAGTGGTGGGCAGGCTGCCCTTCCCTCGGCCCAAGCACAGGGTACTGTGGGAAGACATCATGGTCTGAGGCAGGGGGCTGATGACAAGATTCTGTGAAACATGTGTTATGGCAGAAAGCGGGAAAACAGACCTAGAAGTAATGATTTGGGACAGTTTGTTCACTTTGTCAGGAAGAAGGGGACAGAACTTTCACTTTTGGCAGGAAGACCGTGTGCACCCACCCATGTAATGTCTTCGAAAGTGTCCCATTTAAGGCACTGGCAGAAGCTCCGTTTTTCCTAAGTGAATGCTATTCCTGTCCAATTCCCTCCATGGGTGTGAAAGGTGCGCTCAGTGTTTGGAATGAATACACTTAGCATGAGAAGTCTGTTTTCTTATTTTTCTCTTAACCACCTGTGTAGAATTCTTGCTGTTTTTTTAAGGCAACAGAGATGAAAAGGATGTTTTATTTTGACTCTATTTCTAGTCTATTTACATAGGTCCAAAAGCTTATTCAGAAACGTGTCAGCCTGGGCTTGTATTTCATTCTGTAAATCTGGTTTTAGTCACAGGTGAGGTTTGTGAGCGTGGATTCAGAACCAACTCGGGACAATTTGCAGATAGAAAGAATGTGGGAAAGCCTAGTATTGTCCTTCATATGGTCACTTTTTCACTCCTAGATCTTTCTAAAATTGGCTTTTTCTCCCACTTATGCACAGATGATCACCTAATGTGAGCAATATTCAAAAAGGGAAAGCTAGAACAAAAATATTTTCGTGTTATTCTTGAAAACAGCTGCCACCCAATGATGAAGAGAAGGACCTTCCAGGCTTTCTCAACTGGGATTCCACTGTGTGACTTAGCACTTTGTGGATGAGCCAAGGGGAGGAAAGGCCACTCCAAAGTGGCATGTTGTCCAAGAGTGATCCCTCAGAGATTAGGGAAGGTCCTGGAGGGGAAGGCATGGGACTTGCCATCAGGGACCCTCATTTGGTAAGCCTGACCTTCCTTGGTACCTCTTACTTTTAGCTCTTGGGATTTTGGCCCTAGATACGTGATTTTTGTCTTTGTCTGCTTGGGGGATTTTTGTTTGTTTTGCTTTGTTTTGTTTTGTTTTGTTTTTCGAGGTAGGGTCTCACTCTAGCCCAGGCTGACCTGGAATTCACTATGAAGTCTCAGGGTGGCCTTGAACTCATGGTGATCCTCCTACCTCTGCCTTCCAAGTGCTGGGATGAAAGGCGTGCGCCACCACGCCCGGCTGTTTGCTTGTTTTTTGAGACAAGATCTTGCTATGAAGCCTAGGCTGATCCCAAACTCCAAGGTATCCTCCATCTTCATCCTCCTGAGTGCTGAGATTATAAGAATGCACTACTGTGCCTGGCTTCCAGAACCATGATTTATGAGGCTAGCTGGACACAATGTTATAAAAATGTTAAACCATTATAATAATGTTTAAATCTCAAGCCTAGTGAGACTAAAAGGTTTTTTAAAATATTTTTTTCTTGGGTTTTGTATTCATGGATTCAACCACAGATGGGAAGTATTTAAAAAGAATACTCCAGAAATTCCAAAAGCAGAACTGGAATTTGCCATGCTCTGAGTACTTTGGTGAATTCACAAAAGTAAACATCAGACATACCGTGCTGTGGTATCCTGACACTCCAGCACGCCTGAGCATTGGCCTTCCGAAGCCTGCCCCTGTTCTGAGAATACACTGACTTCTCCTGCCATTGTTTCCTAGAAGACAGCGAGACAACTCCATAGCCACTACACTGTGACAGGGATGTAATCATTTGAGTGCACGATTTATACTTGATATATGTGAATAACAAGGCCACTTTATATAAGGAACGTGACCATCTATCGATTTTGATATCCTGAAATCAATACCAAGGGATGACCAGATGTGAAACAGGATGGAATCTTCTTTGGATCCGATTCAGCAGCGGTGATCTTGGGGTTGAAGTTCAACTTTCAGGGTCTGAGGGTGGGCTTATGGGTGCTGGCTACACAAGCATAGCTGAATTTGATCCCAACACCCACATAAAACGGCAGCATGGGGGTGTGCACGAGGACCCCCAGGGCTCACTGATGAGCTAGTCTGTCCAACCAACGAGCTCCTGGTTCGGTGAGAGACCCTGTCTCAAAAAGCCAGACAGAAAGCACTTGAGTACACTGCCTTACATCGACCTCTGACCTTCACGTGCACACATGAACATGCACCCACAAACACTACACACATGTTCACATGCAAAATTAATAAATAAAAGCATAACACTGGGAACTAGCATGCATGGCCTTTAATTGAGTGCAGTGTTCTTTCTGCATGAGCCTGGGTACCTGTTTCTGAATGTGGTGGGACGTAGGCCTGGTTCACAGGGATAATCTGAAGATCACATGCCCGCAGAGACTCGGTTGTGACAATTTGTAGCAAGTGGTAACTATTGTGTCTTTGTCCTTAACAGAAAACAGTATGTGTGAGTGTTCCCCAGTGTCAACATTTCTGTAGGTGCATACCCAGCTGTCTGAAACAGAATTCCAACATACCTGGACACGTGTGTGGGTACCAGCCACCTGCCACCAGCAGGGTTCTGACTGTGGTGTGAGCCGATCTTTTCCTCAGGGCACTAGCTAGAAGCAGTAAGTCCAGAGGCACAGAGGACACTGGTCTCCTTAGGGTTCTCAATCCAGGAGGTAAAGTAAACCCAAGATCATTGTGATGGAACAGTGGTGTCAGAAGGAAGAGCAATTACAAAACTACAGGATCACCCGGCAGATGTGCGAGTTTGACATCAGAGGAGAGGGACCTGAGGAAGGTGGACATTGCAGGTTATGCTCCTTCTTTCAAAGTTAAAATTACTTTGAACAAAAATAATTACTTAAATCTATAATTTAGTATGCTTTGCTTAATTGGTTTCATAGAATCTAAATTTTCTCTGATGCTCTTTTTTGTTCGTTTTTGTTTTTTTGTTTTGTTTTGTTTTGTTTTTTGAGATAGGGTAGGGTCTTGCTCTAGCTCAGACTGACCTGAAATTCATTATGTAGTCTCAGGGCGGCCTCAAACTCACAGCTATCCTCCTACCTCTGTGATTAAAGGCACCACCACACCTGGCTTGATTGTTCCATTTTTAAAGAAGGAAACAAATTAGAAAAAAAAATAAAGAAAGAAACTAAGAGTTCACAGTCAACTTTATTTCCCAGGAATGAGCTCACAATCATATATTTAGTGTTTGCACACATTTCAACATGTGGACTGAGCCATGACAGCCAATGTTCTGCCATGCACAAAACACAAAGAGAAAAATGATTGATAATTTCTTCCCACTCTAAGACAGTTTGCTTATAAAAAACGGATGAATTTTTATGGCACAATGAAAAGATTGTCAACAAAACTTGAAAGAAAAACAGCCAGTTTGCCAGAAATTTAAGCTAAACTGGGCCTTCTAGCTGCAAACTTTCCTCAAGGTTTCCATATATTTTTAGTGTTTTACAAAATAGCAAATGGAAAACTGAAGAATGTCAATTTTTAAGAAAATCTGGAAGAGAATGGTCATTGTAATCAAACAGTGAACTGGACTCTCCACTTTCTTTTTGCCCATATTGCATAATCTGCTCACCTTAAAATTAAAGTGCAGCTTTTATTTTTTCCAAGTATGTAAAGTTGCCAAGGAGCAAGCATAAATTTTATGAGGCTGTGGGAGGTTCTGGCTTGAATCTGGGAGCTGAGTTCGCTCTTATGCTGCATGAGTTATGAGGGCTTCACCACTTGTTTTTGTAATGGGGAATAATCCTAATCTCACTACCTGGCCCTAAAAAGTCATCTTTCAAAGCAATTGGCTAAATGACCTCCTCTGTTATTTTGGACTGAAATCATATTTGCAGATTTGAACCCCAGGTTATTTGCACAAGGTAGAGTCATTACCAAGAAGACAGATATTCAGCTGTAAATTTCACACCAGCCTCTGCGTGGGGTCGAATTCTGGAAAGCTAACTCATCCCACCCTTCCTGGGTGCTCACAGACTGCCTTTCTCCTCTCTCTTTCTTTGTAGTCAGAGCTACCTGCAAGCTTCCAGTGAGGTGCCTGTCAGTCACAGCCTGGACCCCTCAGCCAACTACAACTCCCCGAAGTTCCGGTCCAGGAACCAGAGCTACATGCGGGCAGTGAGCACCTTGAGCCAGGCCAGCTGTGTGAGCCAGGTGAGGACTCTTGTCTGCTTCTTACCATATGGGATGCAGTCTCCAGAGCTGGAGTCGGGAGGGTCCCATGGGGGTGAGAGGATGATGACCAGCATGCCCTGCTTAGCATCTCTTCTGTGAGGAGTGTTCAGGTCCTACTGACACAGGCTTTGAGCTTCACACCAGATTCCTTTTTCCTTGTAGATTTAGGGTTACATTGATTTCCTCTGCATACGCACTGACTGACGGGCCATGATTTCAGCCTCTCTTGATATCGTGCAGGCTGTTCTTTTTTCCAGCAAATGACTTTGGTGGCTTCTGCCACATACTCCAAATTAAACCCAGAGGGTCTATGATTGCTGTGGGCTGGAGGTGGGCCATAGTAATGAGTTCCTACCTGTCAGTCACAGGCAGAATCCTGGTTCCATTCCCAGAACCACTGACAGGAAATCTGGAAACACCGGCTGGGTGTTGTCAGAAACTTGCTCCCAGGGCACGTTCATTTCTCACTAGGAACTGACCAGAGCTGGCATACTGTGCAGCTACTGTGGGTGCCACATGCCTGCTGTGTGCAGCAATTACTAACTGAATTTCTAAATGTTAAACACACTGTTTACAAGTGGTAATGGTTGTTAAAAGGAGAGCTTATACCTGGTGGTGCGTGTCTGTAGCCCAGCATTCAGAAGGCTGAGGCAGGAGAATCAGGAGTCCCACGCTAGCCTGCAGTTCATAACAAGAAAAGAAAACCCTCCTATTTCTTAACTTTTTGTTGACAGCGTCCTCAAGTATAGACAATACTACCATTATAATTTTCTCCCTCCCTCCATTCCCATTTCCCCCTCTCAAATCTACCAGCCATTGAATCCCTTCCCTCTCCAATTAGTCTCTTTTCTATTTTGATCACACCATCTTTTCCTCCTGTTATGAAGGTCTCATGTAGGTAGTGTCAGGCACTGTGAGGTCATGAATATCAAGGACATTTAGTGTTTTGGAAATTGCATTGTAAGCTGTCCTACGGTTCCTTTGGCTCTTACATTCTTTCCACCATAAAAGAAAAGCCAGAGCTGGCACTCACTAAGGCAGTTGCACGTCGTTTTCTTGCCACATTGTGGAAGAGCCTGGGCTCACAGCACTCTTCTGTGGTAGGTAGTGAAGAAGTCAGTGGTAGTGGAGGCTGGATATTATTGGGTAGAGATGCCGTAAGCATGCAATAATGACAGACTTTGATGCTACTGTGGTAACAAAAATAAATAACATTGGTAATGTGTAACCCAGGGCACTAGAGACCCTCCAGTGACTGGCCAGGGTTAAATGGGTCTTTCTTTTGCTACAGATGTTAAATTCCTTTTGAAAGTGTACACCTGCTCTGGGTGGTTTCTAGCCCTCAGCTCAAGGGTTTGACCTCTTTGACCCACCTCGATGCTGGTCTTCTCTTGGAAATGAGGTCAAGTTTCCATCTGTATGGGAGACATTTTGCTACTAGAATGGGGGAAAATCACTCCTACTTCTACCATGACTGTGACTGTGGAAGTTCCAAGTGCCACATGTCCTCATCCCCAGGCAGACTGGATAAGTGCCCCCCCCCCGAACCCACACCCACCTCCCCTGCAAATAATAATTCAAACAGCAACAAGCTGCTCCGAGGCCCTTGTGATGCCTTGATTAATTGGGGGAAACTTCCATCTCCACATAGAGGGTGTCTAAGGTGACTTTGGAAGGAGCCCATAGGTGAAGTCAATTGGAATAACTTCTCCACTGCCAGGAAAAGGTAGACTTCTTTTAAAGACAATGCTTCCTTTTTTGTTCATATAACTAGGTTACAACTTTTAAAACCAGATGTGAAACCAGGCAGGCTAGCAAGAGCTTGCAATACCAGGATCGTGATTTCAGCCTGGACTTACTGAGAGTAGCCTCAAATAATCTCCCCACAAAGATATGAGCCAAGTACAGTCACCACAGTGAATATTTTCCTTTCATTGGTCTTCAAAGTACAGGTTCCAGGTATTCTTTTTTTAATATTTATTTATTTATTTAAGAGAGAGAGGCATATAGAATGGGCACACCAGGGCCTCTAGTCACTGCAAATGAAATCCAGAAGCATGCGCCACCTTGTGCATTTACCTTTAAGTGGGTACTGGGGAATCAAACTCCTGTCCTTAGGCTGTTCAGGCATTCACCTTAACCACTGAGCAATCTCTCCAGCTTCTAGGTCATATTCGGGTCAAACTCTGGCATGGTGACCTTGTGTTTCATGAAAGAGGAAGGCTGGTGAGGCCAGGAGACATACACAGGATTAGGGACACACTGTTCCCACAGTACCTACTGATGAGTGCTATGAAAGTGTGCTCTTCAACACTCAATTTCCTTCTTGAAAAGAAATGAAACAAAAATCCATGTGACATCCAGTGAGACATGTTCTCCACTTAGCTGCTTCTCAGGATGGAGCTCAGTAGCTTTCTGAAGCTCAGGAGCTCCTGGGAGCATGGGCAGGCACACTCAGTGGATAGGTCATGTCAGAGCCTGTGCTTAGAAGAGCACTGAGGAGTTGGGGGACTGTTGAGTGGTTCACACAAGAGCAGGAATCCCCAGGGACCAGCCAAGAAATCAGCTTGCTCTTATTACCAGGGATCTCTGGGTGTTTCCAGTTCTTAGACTCTCACTCAAAGAATTGAAGAAAGAAAGTCATGGCAGCACACGCCTTTAATCCCAGCACTTGGGAGGCTGAGGTAGGAAGATCGTTGTGAGTTTGAGGCAGCCTGAGACTACATAGTAAATTCCAGGTCAGCCTGGGCTAGATTGAGACCCTACCTCAAAAAACCAAAAATAAATAAATAAAAGGTGCTCACAACTACTTATGCAGCAAGAAACTATTCGGAGCAAAGTGATAATAAAGGTTTGAATGTAGCAAAATGATAGTGGACGTTTACATATGCTGCTGAAGGGGCAGGAGGCCACTTCAGTGGGGAGTACTCAAAGGCACCAGGAATTGGTCTGAGGCTTCTCTTTATAGGATTTATAAGGAACGATGGACCAGATACTAGGGGTATAGTTTGGATGATGCTCTGGGTTGATGAACAGGTGTTCTCTTTACTGCATATCTTCCGTCTCATGATAACATCTGACTTTAACCATATATAAGTTATAGTCCAGTTATAGGCATAAAGTGGTAGCTAGGGATCTCTTCCTAAAAGTTCATTTAGAGGACACAGTTGGCCTTACTGCCCATGAACCCCAAATCAATGCACGCTGGATCGCCCCTGCTTCAGAATCTGTCTAAGAACATGTACAGATACAGACTGACTGCAAATGGTGGTTACTAAGGAAGTAGAGAATTCATTTACTGTCTGCAGTGGGGTGCACATGCAGCACAGTGCAGGTCAGTGTCCCAGGTTCGAATCCGAGTACTAAGAATATATGTGGATAGTTATCCATCATCAATAATGATTGGCAAGGGAAAAACTAGTTCCTTGTCTGGAACAGGGTGTATGTGTAGCTCTGTGCAGGTGACAGTCCCAGGTTCCCAATAGGTGTATTGTTTTTTTTTTTTTCAATAGGTGTATTGTTTAGGAGAAGGACGTGTTTACTGCTCAGCCTTTCAAACAGTGTCCCTGGTGGCTAAATTATTCTTCATGTTAGCCTGCTTCACTCATTCACTGTAAAATGACGTCCAGAGTGACCTTACAGAAAGTTCTAAAAGTACGTCAAAACTCTGCTGTTCTGGAGCCTTAGGACAAGGATCCCTCAGTCCTGGCTAAGGAAATGGTAGCCATCCACCATCCCCTTCATGTGTTTTTTTGTGAATCCACCGTGGGTGGGGTGTTTTTTCTGTGCTGTTTTTCAGAGCATTCCTTCTTTCTCCAAACTTTATTCTTATCCAAGGAATGATGGTCCCTGGGGATTCAGAGTGTTTCAGTTTGATTTCTCTTGTGAGTTCTAGCGTCCTGCCTCCCTTAGAGTTAGTGCTCTGTTTTTAAACATTACATTTTGCTAAATCTACACAGAAACTGGAACATTGCCCACATCTTCCTATCCCTCAAAAGCACCTAGGATGATGAACTTGAGATCCTCTCTTCCCTCGTCTGATGAATAATGACATGATGATTACAGTCACCGAGGCTGCCAAGTCCAGAAGCATTGGGTGATCTGTCAGTTCCTGTCACCTTGAGCCTCAGCAGATCTGATGTTCCATCCCCTTTACAGACACTTGCATCAGCCCATCCCGCTGCAGCTCCTGCACAGGCCTCTGTTAAACTTGAAGCCAGTGATGACCACAAAGCCAGTCTCAGAGTAGGGGGGAACCTTGCCTGTTCCTAGCAGATCCCAGGCCCACATGAAGGACCTCTGTGCCTGCCTGGGACACTGCCCCACCCTTTAGAGCCCAGCAACTTCCTTGATGCCATCTTATTCCTTCTGAGTGAAGGGCCTGAATGCCACTCAAGGACTGCAGAGCCCCAGACACAGCAGCCCCCAAGCCATAGTGTTTCCCAGGACAGACTCCTCTCCACTCTGGTCAGCCCCAGGCCAACCAGACAGGGCACATCCTCCTTGTTCTCTCAGACACTAGGAGACTGGGATGTCCAAAATATAGTTGACTCCACCCTGGAAACCTGTGTAGTTCCTGCTGTCTGGTGCAGGGTGGAAACCCTGGAAGAGAGAGGACCACACCATCCCCACTGGGAGAGAGTTCAAGACCAGGGCAAACTGTTGGGAGAAGACAATTCCATGGACACTAAGAGAAAAGGCTTGGACGTAGGTGTTGAGAAAAAGGACCATGCCATGGCCTCTGAGACTCACCTGGTCAACTGCACCTTCAAAGCTGTCCGCTGCTGCCCATCATATGTAGATCCTGTGCCCTGAGTCGCACTGTTCTTTTGAGTCAAGGCACTTCTAGTGACCAGAGACGTGTTTTGTTACATTGTTTGATCCTACCAGACAGGGGTTCAGAAAAAGCCATACTAACTGGCATGATTGAAGGCTAGGGCTGACCACCAAATGAAACACAAACAATGCCGGGGGCTCCATGCTGAGCCTTCCTCCCACCATCCATGGCCTTGTTTCTTTTCTTGTAGCTCAGCCCAGTATGTCTTAATGAGCACATGGCCTTCACATACTTCCAGAAAGGACCAACCTCCCCATCCCAGATTGCAAGAAAGACTTGCAGAGGAGTATATCTTATTGGAGCTGGAAGGGAGAAATCCTGGGAGCGTGGGAGCTGTGTTCAAAGCCAGCATGCTCAGCCTCCTCCATGGAGAAAGGACATGGACTGTGTCTCCTTGTTACTTTCCTTCTTTAGCAAACTGCTTGGGAGTGACTATAACCTCTGACATGTGTCCTTTTCTTTAAACTGAGGTAACATCCATGTCACATGAAATTCCCCATTTCAACAGTGTCCAAGTGAAGGGTCCAAGCCCTCAACACATCCCTTGCTGCTATCCAGTGCCAGCACACTCTCATCATCCTAAACTGAGCTCCTATCCCCTCCTCCCATCCCCTGGAAATCCCATTCTGCTTTCCTCAGTGACTGGGAGTATATCCTAGGCACGTGGATTTGTCTCATAGAAATGTCTTTCTGTTCCTGGCTTATTTCACTTAGTGGGGTGCCTTCTAGGTTTGTCCATTGTTGTAACACGTGTAAGAATTCCTTTCCTTTCCTTAAGACTGAAAGATCTTCCAGTGTATGATGTAGGTACATTTTTTTAACCTTCTATCCATCCACTGACAGACCCTGGGGTGATTTTCAACTTTTGGCTTCTATGAATACATAGGCATGTAAATATGTTAAACCCTGTTTTCAGGTCTGGAGGTTTGGGCCAGAGATGGAATCCCTCCCTTCTTTGCTTCATTTGTTCAGTTTCATACCTTTCCTCAGCAGCAACACAGTGTGCACCCCACCCACAGAACACAAGGCTCCCCAGATTCCCCACATCCTTGCTGTGTCATGCTTCACCCTGTAGACACCAGCTGTGTGACCTGCCATGAGCTCACCTTTGCTTTAAAAATTGCTCTCTGTAGCAATACGATAGCTACCTTGTTTGTCCTATGACCCTCACTATCTTCTCAGTACCTCAGCCTCCCATCCCAATACTTACCTTCTCTGGAGGAAACTCAAGTTTCTTTTCTGAGTTATGGTTCTCAAACATTAGAAGTGAGTGACTTCCACACATACTAGCCATACCTGTCCCCTTCTCCAGCTGGACACCCTTACAGCCTGTCACCAGGGAGTAAGCCACAGCTCAGGTTCCAGTGAAAGTCATATCCTGGGTCAGCATGCTTGAGCTCAGAGCACACATGTCTTGAGTTTCTTCTTAGCCAGCTTGACCTCCTCCTCAATGACTTTCTATTTGCTCTGAGGCCCTTCTACAGTCTCCTCGATAAATCCTGCCGGTGGAACATGGTCAGAGTGCTTGTCTTATTGGTGAGATATATATCCAAGTGTCACAGTGTCTCCTCTCAGGAGAGTGCCAGAGCCCCAGCATTTTGCAGAATGACATCTGCTAAAGCCCACCCACTGCACCATCTGCAGACCTTGGCTTTGTCACAGTGCTCACCGCAAAGACATTTAGGACTTTCTGATAGAATTCCATATAAGAAAGAAATCTGTGGTCCACAAAACATCCTAGTTTCAGGACTGTGAATACTCTGGACCTGGACGTGTTGGGACTGTCACTGTGGCATTTTGTGGCTAGTTTCCAAGATGTTTGTCTAACTCACACCACACACACTCCACCAACCCTGGCAGGTGGGCTCAACCATGCTCTGACCTCTACTGTCCTTACAGCTACCTTCCGTCATCACCCCTGCCCATTACCCCACTTTGGTCCTCTCCATCTGTCACAACTGAGCTGCTTTGACTCTGTTTCCCATCTGTGAAAGAGAGCTCCTGGCACCTAAGCAACTTCAACGTGGGAAAACTGTGGTAGCCCGTCCAAGGGCCTGAAATGGGAGGCAGGCAGAGTACCCTGTATGTTTTCCTTCTTGGGCAGAGAAGCCGGTGCCTTGACCCCAGTTTTCCTCTGTGAACCGTTTAGAAGAAACGAACTAGTCTGTCATTGAGAACAGCATCTTTCTTTAATTCTTTAATTTACCTGCCAGCATGAGCCAAGGTTCAGAAGCTGTTGGTGGTGTGGACTCCGCTGCAACAGACCAGAAAAAAACACAAGAAGGAAAAGAATGATTTCTTAGTTCTCAGCTATTTCCATGTGTGAGGGGGAGATACTGAGACCGTTGAGTGGAAAAACAGGGCAAAAAGGAAGATAGGATGGAATCCGGTTTCAAGGTGACACTGAACAGAGAGCTTCTGATTGGCTCTATTTCCTGTGCCTCCCCAGAGAGCCCCATCATGCCACTGCCTAGCATCCCATGTGGACATACATGCCAATGTAACAGGACACACTTGAGGGAGTGACTCTATTGTGGAGCGCTTAGAGGAAAAGGTCGTTTGTCAAAGTTTCATGAGTCAAACGGGGAGATCTCACTTGGGGCAGCCAATGGCGATGCTGCAGCCATTGTCATAGTTCTGCATTACCAGCTTCATTAAGGCATCTCATGTTAAAATTTCCGTGTTCCCCACCAACCCCTTAATCTCATTTCCATCATGCAACTCTCTTTATTGGATTTCCAGTGAAAATCTCTAGATTTGGCTCAGGGACAGTATGCAAGCATCGCTATCAGGACACCTCAGGGAAAATGTGTGTGTCCTTTTGAACTGTCCGCACTAGACAGAAGTCCTGTGACTGAGCTGCCATTCCAGCCCATGTGCACCTGGCCTGAGATTCCCTTCAGTCCTCACAAGGCTCTTCCTGGAGTATGATGGAAGAGTCAGGCTCCCGGTGCAAAGCCATACCCAGAACTTAAAGACTAAAAACTATTACTTTTATCTGCTCCACAATCAAGTACCAAACTAAAGAAAAATTAAGCCAGGGGTTGGGGTCGCTCTACCATGTTTAATGCACAGAACCTCCTGTCAGCCATGTCTCCCTCACCCTGACTCGGCTTCTGCTGCTGTAGTGGTGAGAAGGCCAGGAGTGTTTCTGCCAAATTTGGGATGCGTTTCCATGACAATGAGCAGCAGCTGACTCTCACATCCTGAGAATGAACTAAAAGTAGCTCCTGCACTTGAGCGTGTTCTTACTTCCACAGCCTCCATCCCCAGAGTCGCTTAAGCGGTAGGTACTGGGGAGGGAGAAGGGGTCATGGGGAAGGAGGAAGGGATCACAGTGTGGGTGCTGGCTTTGTGCCAGGTGCTTTGAGAGGTTTTCGCCTATATCTGTGTCCTGATCTTTGTGATGGCTGGCAGCCTGGTGGGTCCACCAATCTCTGAAGCTAGCTGCCTACCTTCATGTTTTTAAGAAATAATCCAGGAAGTTGCTCTGCAGGCTTAACAGATTCTCAGTGCTGATTTCAAACTAGCTGAAAACGTAAGGTCCTGGTTGGGTTCCCATGGGGTATGTCTTATCCTTGACTCTTGCGTGATGAGGCTGCGATAACCCTTCTGGATCCAACTGTCACATGTGCTGTTGATTGTTCTAGATGAGTGAAGCAGAGATCAATGGACAGTTTGAGTCGGTGTGTGAATCCGTCTTTAGTGAAGTTGAATCTCAGGCCATGGACGCCCTTGACCTTCCCGGATGTTTCCGAACAAGGAGTCATAGTTACCTTCGAGCCATCCAAGCTGGTTACTCTCAAGATGATGAATGTATCCCCGTGATGACGCCCTCCAACATGACCTCTACCATCAGGTCGACAACAGGTAACACAATTCCCTTAACTTTCCTAACAGAAACCCTACAGGTGTGTTTAAGTCTTTAGCCCAGAAAGAACAGTCACAAACCTTCACAACAGGTAACATTTACAATCCGATGTTTGATAACTTTTTCAGATTTCACTGTTACATAGTGGCATTTACAATAGCAATTCAAAGCATTTCTTTTGTAGATAATCTTGCTTTTTCTCAAATAAACTCTATAAATTATCAGTATTGTTTCAAATAACCAAGTATGACTTCTGTTAAGTTTTCTAGAGCCGATAAGAATTTAAAAGCTGACATTTTGGATGGTGCTTTTGTTTTAACTCTCAGTGTCTCATTGGATTGTGGTGAAATTTGAATGGATTGTAATGACTCCACGGCCATGCATTGCAGAGTCCAGCCTCATTCACTGCAGCTTGGTTGCAGACCCATAAATGTGATTCATCAACCAGTAGTGTAAATTCCCTCATCCGCTTGGGGCTTGGAAGATTCAATGTCACACTTTCCCTCAGTTATTACAGAAAATCATATCTGCCCCTAGAAAGATTTACTACCTAAACTAAACATCACTGCCCAGTATTTTACTGCACAAGTGTTATTTATATAACACAATGAATATACATGGTCCAGAGAAACCTATAAAACACAGCAAGCAGGAAAAGTTTGCCACACTACAGGTGAAGACAGAGAAGAGAGGCTATAATATATCTTAGTGTTGAAGAGTGAAGTGTCCTGATTATCCCAAGATTTCCAAGAAGAAACTGAACAAACTTTGTTCACCATAAATAGTTTCCAGGAGCCAGAAGACAGGTAGGGGGTGTGGCAGCTAGAAGCAGGCATTTAGAAGAAGGAGTTCATTGTTTTATAATTAATATCTTTATCATGAATAAGTATATACATTGCATGAGAAAATCTTGTGAAGGTGTCCCCATTTTCCTCCTCACTGTCCCCTACCCACTGGGGTCCTTCCTTGGTGCGCATACTGGATCTGTCTAGAAGAAGGAGTTGAAATACCCATAACAGGCCTCAGTTGGATCATTGCTAAAGTAAAGCAACATCCCAGGAGATGGCACACTGCAGAACAGTGAACCATAGAACTAACACCACGGCATGTGTAACTATTGTTACACTTTGAGAGAAAAATACTTCATGCTGGAATCCATAGACAAACAGGCCAGCACCTCACTCCATGTCTACCTAGGTAAGATCTTAGGTTTGTTCATTGTGCTGAGTCTATGTTGTGGTCTTCAAAAGAAGTAATGGCCATAGGTTGAGCATTCATGTAAGTGAGGTGATTACTTTTGACCATCAGAGTCCTTCTGCAAGGCCTCATGGGCCCCGCAGAGGCTTTTGTGGCACTCGAGTAAGCTTTAGTCTGAGTGAGACTCCCATTAGACTGCAGAGCTCTGTTCTGAGCACAGCTCTGTGGAGGGAAGAGGGCACAGACCAGGCTGGTCCTGTGAGGCTGCCTGAGCTGTACATTTGAGCACAACCGTGGGACACATGGGACCCTCAGTCCCAGTCTTTGGCTGTTCCCTCAGATGACCTATGTCACATGACCTCAGTGATGTCATGGGTGACCTGTCATGATCCATCCACATATGAAAAAGAGAAGTAAAAATAGAACAAATTATAAACTTGAGGAGTGAAATTCATAGTCATTGCATTAAAAGTAACCGGGGAAGGTAGGCCTGGTGACATATGCCTGTGACCCCAGCACTCGGGAGACAGAGGCAGGAGGACTAAGAGTTCAAGGCCAGCCTGGCTAGGCAGTGAGTTCCACACCAGCCTAGATACTTCCTAAGACCCTGTTTTTTGTTGTTGTTTGCTTGGTGTTTTTTTTAAGTCCATTCCAACATTATTCACATTCAACCGTGTTTGTTGAGTGCCTCTTACAAGCAAATGAACGATTAAGCATTTTCATGGTCTTCAGAAACTCTTTGAAACAATAATTATCCAGTAGAAAATGGCTTTGCTGTTTTTAGAGCTATCATTATGGAGAAAATAGAACTAGAACAGATTTCATGGAGATAATGTAAAAATCATCACCGGCCCAGGCTAGGATGCCGATTTACGTATGGGTCTATCATGTTCAAGGGCACCCTGCATCCAAAAGTCCACACTCAAAATAAATGTTTCTATTCAAAGTTTCATCTGGATCTTGGCCTAGTTACTGAGTCAACATCTCCTTTCCACTCTGGTGGGGAAGAATCAGCATCCTGGGAAGATCTGTAAGTGAGATAAGCCAAGAAATAATAGCTGGGAGGATTCTGGCTCTATAGAGCATCACACCGCTGTGGGGAAAGCAAGGCTCCGACTCCTCACCAGTCTGGCACTGCTACTCTGAGGATGGCCCATCCATCAGAAAGACCCATGAGGTCTCTGAGGCAAAGGGCCATGTGACAGAATATCCGAAAGAATAGCCAAAGACTTGGACTACTGCTCCCATGTGTTCCACATTAAATAGACAGAAAATGACATGCAACATGGCCTCACTAAGAAGATTATGAACAATGCCAAAGTTTTTTTTTTATAAATCTGGGAAAACAAATGTGGAGGAAAACTCCCCAAGTCATGGGATGTAAACACTTAAGTAATGGAGATGCTTTGATTGTGATAGTTGAATTCCAACTTGCTAACGTTTAATGGCTTCCCTGGTTGATAATAGGGGAGAGTATTTTGGTGAATTGATTTTCTTTTATGGTTCTAAAGGACTAGGGATGCAGCTTAGTAGTAGAGCAGTTGCCTGGCATGCAGAAGGCTCAGACATCCAGAACCCACACAAAAGAGAAAAGAAAGAAAGAAAGAAAAAGGAGTTTTTCTTTTATGGTTCCAAAATTCTATTTTCAAAAACACCTCAAAGTGATTTCTTTGAAGAATGGGACATATTTAAATGTGTTTCTTTATGCAGACTTGAAAAATAAAGGTTGGTATTATTATTAGATTTTCTCATCTTATAAACTTGTAAATATATAATTGTAATGTTTGTGTAATAAGTTGTCAAGTGTATGCATGAGAGAGTTACTATGAATTTTTAAGTGTGTATCAGAATACCTATCTTAGACCCTGGCATGTGACCTGGTCTGGGGCCAGGTCACCTCTCTCCCTGGCTGCTCTGTGGGCACTGAGGCATCAACCGCAGCCCATCTGAGCTCCAGGAGTGCAGACAGAAGTAGGAAAGGATGTTGAGCCGAAAGAGCTGCCCCTGGGTGCTCCCCACCCCGCCGTGCCTTTCATTATGAAAAGCAGCAGTGTCAATTACTGTCCCTTCCTTCAATGAAAGCATCTAACTTCCATTTCACACTTGGTTTCTTTCTCATCTGTGAAATGTTTTATCAGGTAGATTTACTTATCTAAATACTCATTTCACCCGATTTTTCTAGGGAAGAAATATCATTGACACTGTGGAGGAAAATGGTATAAAATTAGACTATAATGATTTTCTCTGGGTCAGGAATCTCCCTCACATATGTCACAACTGATTGTAGAAGCCATTAGAACCGAGGGAAAGTCACGCAAAGATGATGGGGAACGGCACAGACTGACTTCATCTCATTGGGCATATTTCTATGGTGACTTGTCTCTGGGGTACATAGATAGTCTATTCCCGAGACAGATGCTTGCTAGCGCATGGGAGGAAAACCATCCATATACTGTGGTGCCTTGGATATTAGACACAGGATAAACAGTTCTGAATATTGTAATTTTGTTTTTGTCTACAATATGCGCTTCTTTGAAAAAAATTCTTTGTCATGTGAGCATTGGGGCTTTACAGATTCAAGCCCTGCCATGGTTCTGGCCTAGAAGTGACCCAAGGCCCCAACTTCTGCAAAACCAAGCTGTGGGGCACTGGTACTGCCAAGCACTTCCAACAAGGTGGAGAAAGGCCATAATAAAGCCTGAATAAACAAATGAACAAAACATTGACAAAAGTTTCAAACATGGCCACTTTCTATTTTGAGATCAGAAGGAAATGGAAATAGAATAAAGAAAAGAAGTCTTACCAATGAAAGAAAAGGTCATGTTATTCTTGTTCCTGTTGTGAGCATCCATCAAGTGTATGCTACACAGGGGATCTTGTACTTCCTGGGCCTCGACTTTATGCCCAAAACTAAGAACCACTGCAGTTGAAGAGCCAGTCACCTACACACATGAATGTTGGAAAGGCATACATGGAAGGCTCTGGAAACCAGAGTGAGCTTGAGGGATCATTGCAGCATTCAGAATATCCTGATGCAATGAGGCTGGGGCTACAACCTCAGGACCAAGTAGGATGAACCGATGGAGGGATGAACAGATGGAGGGTCCTACAGGCCCATGATGTCTAAATCCCAGAAGTACTGAGCAGGAGGAAGGAGTAGCCAGGGGTGGTGGGAAGAGCCAGGGGCCGTGGAACATGTGTTCAGCACTGTCGGTCTGGATCCACACAGCTCAGAGCTTGCTGAAGTGCTTTGAGCACAAGAGAGTGTTATGGGCTGAGTCTGCTCCTCCAGAATCCCTGTGATGAAGCCCTCACTCCTAGGATGTAGGCTTTTGACTACATGGGTCTTAGGTGAAGCAAGTTGAAACGAGGTCACCAAGGTGGCCCTCATCCTGTAGGACTAGTATCATGTAGGTACAGGAAATTTGGACAGAACCACAGAGGGACAACCAGGTATTCACTCAGGGAGGATAAAAGAGCTAAAAGCCAAGGAGAGAAACTCAGGAAGAGCCAGACCTGACACCATGGTCTTGGGCTGCCAGCCTCCCCGACTCTGAACAGAAATGGCCCTTGTCTGAGCACCAAGCTGTGGCTCTTTGTGCCACCAGAACTGTTGGGCACAAGTTAAAGTTGGGAAGCCTTTCCCTGTCACACCATGGAAAGGGCCTGGAGAAGACCCTGATTCTTAGTCCTGAAAGGGATGAGAGCTAGTCTGCACAGCAATGCTGGACACAAAGGAGCAGAAGATCCTGCAGAGGAAGCTCCTACATGACTGGCTGGCATCCACTACAGCTCTAGTCCCTGACTCATCCCCACAAGATATGAAAGACCAGAGGGTCAAGGAGTTAGATGATATCACCAAGAAAGAAGAATCACTCAGCCATCAGAGGAACATGCAAAACCATGTTCCCACCAACCAGCCACCAAGAAAAACAGAGGGGAGAAGAGGTGCCCAGAGAGTGTCCTTGCTGATCCACGCCTACTCCCCTGAGGATGGAGTGACGGGACAGGAAGTACACTGTTGGAACCCAGAACAGCTGGACCACAGCTGGATGAAGCAGCTCCACCCTCAGCGGAGAGATTTTGTGAGGCATGCCGGAGTGCAGACAGGTGAGATGTGTGGCGGCTGAATGCAGCTGGCACCCTCACAGACCAGAGCCAGTGCTGGGAGCCTAGCGGCGAGCAAGAGATCAGTGTGGATTGTACTTACCTTCACATTGCTGGGACAAGGCACCAACCCAAAGCAGCTGATGGAGGAACCTGGTTTATTATGGCTTACAGTCTTCAGGGGAAGCTTCATGATGGCAGCAGACAGCATGGCATGAACAGAGGGGATATCACCTCTGCCACAGCAGGTAGAAAATAGCAGCAAGAGAATGAGCAGAACTCTAGCCAAGGGGAGCTGGCTATAACACCCCTGACCTCACCTCTAATAACACACCTCTTACAGCAAGGCTTCACCTCCCAAATTTCCATCCGCTGAGAATCAAGCATTCAAAACACATGAGTTTATGTAGGACACCTAATTCAAACCACCACATGGGTCAACAAAATGGAAGGTGGCTCTGCCAGCATGTTCAAGTGGGTCATATCCCCATCTCTAGGCTATAGATGTCCCAAGGAGACGGAGAACAGATGAGGAGAGAGGACTGGGCCCAGAGCCTGGAGCATCAGTGCAAGAAAAAGTCTGTTGAAGAGCATTCTCAGGAGAGGAGAGCAGCGCCATCAAAGGAGGGGCATCGGTCACAGGGGAGATTTCCACTGGATTTTGGCAACGTACACAGAATTCAATTTGAAATGACTCTATAACTCCCGTTATTACTACATTGGGTCAACTCTAGGCTCACCTGACTCTGTCACCTCTGGGACAGCTGCACAACTCTGGGGTGCCCTTGTGTTCCAGCAGAGAGGCACCAGGGCTAAGGAAGTCTTGACCAGTAGGTGTATTTGTTACATATTCACTGCACATCAAATGACCCCAGGCTCTGTGGTTTGGGGCAATCCATCTGCCCTGTGAGTGCTGCAGAGACACACGTCTAATTTGAGTCCTGGGGCTACAATAGGACACTGCTTCTTTTAGAGACTCCAGGTGAAAATATGACAATCCCTCCTCACTGTTCCCTCTGGAGTCTCCTGCCTTCCACAGCTCCAGCTACCTCATCCCAGACTTGGATTCCACTGACACTGCTCCTTCCTTGAATTAGGCCCTTTTGTCCCCTCAGATAAGAGCCCTGGTCATGACGTTGACCCACCAGGTAAGCATATCATCTTCCATCTGGAGATTCGGTGTTTATTCATGTGTGTGACATAGTCCCAGCTTCCAGTGACCAAGGGGTGGATGTGGAAGGAGGTCTGTGTAACAGAATTCATTTTCAAAGTAAACACCAGGTGAGTGTGTGCAGTTTTCTAAACTGGGCCAAGTGTGACTGTTAATGTCTTTCAGACTTTGAAATTTGGGGACCCATTTTACTTCTGGGAAAATTTAACTGCAACTGAAACCCAAATTCGATATGAAGTCACATGGAGAAGCCCTGGTCTTTTCTTCCTGTTCACAGCTGCAGAGATGCACTAAGACCACACCTTCTTTCCTGTCTCTCTATGAGCCTCCAGGGCGTCTTCAGTTGCTGTCTCTTTCCGCTCTTCAGAAACTGATGGTTTCCAGAAACCCTGCACACCCTCTGCTTTGCTAAAAGCAAATCCCATGCTATGTCTTTGAAATCCCTCCCCTGTGTTTGAAGCTTAGAGAAAGTCTGGGTGAGGGTGCCGGCTTTCTGCCTGTGTCTGAGCTCAAGTCCACAGCAGCCCCATCTGGCAGGGCTTCTTTCTGCTTCTGTGAGGATGGATAGAGCCTCAGACATAGATGAGTCAGGGTGAGCTGGGAAAGCCATTCCATCACCTGTGTGAGAGGCCACAGCTCAGAGGCAGAGGGGGACATCTGCTGAGGAAGGTCAATGCCGCCATGGTCACAGGGCTTCAGGCAGCTGCTTGTGTGACAGCAGCCACTGGAGCTGAGAGGTTTCTGTGGTCAGAAACCCTGCCTCCAGGAATGTCCCTAGCTATGTTTTCAGGTTTCTGATGCTGTTGTCAGCCACAGCTTCTGAGTTGAACTCTAACCCCAGTCCACAAATACCAGAGGGACCTTAAGCTGGGCATGGCGGCACAGGCCTTTAACCCCTGCATGTGGGAGGCAGAGGTAGAGGGTCACTATGAGTTTTAGGCCACCCTGAGACTACATAGTGAATCATTCCAGGTCAGCCTGGGCTCGAACAAGACTCTACCTCGAAAACCAAAAAATAAAAAAGAAGGAGGAGAAAATTGCCTTAAAGATTTATATTAGCCCACTAGCCTCCTTTCTTTTATGATTCAGTCCATGGTTGTTGGGTCAACATAATGGCAGAGGGCAGGTAATAGAGCAAACTTGTTCACTTTGTGGTAGACAAGAGGTAGAGAGACAGAGGGAGGAAGAGTCTAAGGACAAGAGAGACCTCCCAAAGGCATTCTGGTAGTGAGTCCCTTCAGCCTGACCCTACCTCCTCTTAGCCCATTTGAGATATACTCATCAAGAGTTAAGCCATGAGGAGATAGAGTCTCAACCCTTATCAACCAGTCAGCTCAGAAGCACAGGAAGCAGCCATTTGGGAGACACCAGGACCATGAAACCAGTGACCTATGACAACTGTAGTAAGCAAAGTACAGACATGCAGACACAGGCCGCAGCTGCTGAGCTGAACGGCAACCCCGGTCTACAAGTACCAGAGGGCACCAAGGCCTTAATGAACCCAGGGGACACAAACATCCATGGGGAGAAAGTGCATCTCACTCAACTTCAATTAGTTAACACAAATTTGGGGCACAGATGACAATGCACACCCCATCAGCAGTGTCAGCTGTGACCCCAAGGGAGCTCACATGACTCAAAGCTGCGTTAGCTCTCTTCCTCTCGCTGGGCCTCTGGCCTTGTCCCTTTAGGGCCACTGTAATGAAGCCTTCCCTGCTGACCACCAGGACTCTGTCCATCCCTCTGCAGCTCCTCCTCTGTACCTACCCACCTTGCCCCTTCCCCATACACCTCCTCTCCCTGCCTCCTTCACTTTGGGCCCCTTACTCGGCCTCCCAGCTGTGCCCTCGCTGTGCCCTCCTGGGTTCTTTCACCTTCTTCATGTCCTCCATACATGCCCCCCATTTCTTCTTTCTGGCCAATTTTCTCTTTTTTAAAATATATATTTATTGTCCATAATGAGTTACATTATTTAGTGGGCAAATAATGAGTTGTTATCGCCAATTCCCCACTTCCCCCCCTCCCCATCCCCGATCAGCTGGATATCCTCCTCCGTGGGCTGTCTGTATTAGTCCTTGTGGCAGGGGATCCTGGATAGCCTAGTACTCAGCCCGGTCTTCCTGGCCCAAGTGTGTTGTTACTGAAGGGTGCCATGCCTCTGGACAGTCTCCCCCACCACGGCTCTCACAATCTTTCCACCCCCTCTTCTGGCCAATTTTCTGTGTGTCAGTCTGCCCCCCCCCCAATTCCTTCCTGTGCCCCTCCTCCATGTGTGCCTGTCCTCCATCTGGGCCCCTCCTCTCTGAGCCCCTCCTCCCTGGGCCCCTCTGTCATAGTTAGCCA
>PVHP010004042.1:0-73863 GCA_004024765.1 Zapus hudsonius | reverse complement strand
AGAAGAGAAGAGAAGAGAAGAGAAGAGAAGACAGAGTGACTAAGGAAGCATGAATGGTAATTGGTGATTCCTCTGAAACTGATCCAACCAGGTTGGTACTGAAGAGGAATTTGATGAGATAAAAGGACCATCTGATACCGACATAGAGGATCTTTGTTATGCTAATTTAGCAATATTTTTTGTTAGAACTGGGCCCCATAAAGGATGCAGGAGCCCATGGTCAGATTTATTCAGGATACCTTGCCAGGAGTTTGGTGGAGGAGTTCTTGTTGGCACAGTTATGCTTAATGGCATCTTCTTGCTGTACAGAAGGAAATCTTGCCTTTGACACATGTAGCTTCTGTCACTGTGCCATTGCAGTTCACTTGTCCCTGGACTAATTTTGGCAGAAATCTTTTATAAATAGGCCTTTTCCCCTCTAAAAATGGTGATTTTTTTTAAAGAAGGCCTAGTTAACTTCCACTCATATTCACAAAATTATGCAAGATTTGTGTTGTTTTCATATTTTGCGTCCAATGTTAGTAAGAGTTTCAACCTACTTCTCAGTCTTGAAAGATTTTTGTAATTCTTAACTTTTGCCTTCTTACTTCCCACAGGGAATAGATCGCAAATACTGAGAACACAATGGTCAAAATGTCTAATTTCTAACATGGAAAGCAGCTGAGTAATTGCCAAAAGTTTGAGTGGAAAGTTTGTGCTGTTCTCACATGTCATAAACAAAACTTTACAAACTGCAGCGTGCCACAAGGTGTACTCAAACTTAGAATGTTTGGCCTCTTTTTCCCCCTATCTCTTGTCCTTGAGAAACATAATCTCAGCGAAAAAGCAAGCAAGCAGATGAAAACAGATGAGCTTTTAAAAGAAAAACATTTTTTCTAAGCACCCAAAGTAGGGAAGGATGGTAAGTGGTAAAAGAAATAGTGTCTTATCTCGCTTGACACAAAAATAAACATTTGATTTTATTTCTCTTAAATATAAAGGAAGCCTTTATTAGTTTAAAGACTCCTTTAAATCCGAATTTTAAATAACTCTGACTAACAAGGTCAAAGTGTACCTTTGTATTTTCTGTCAGATGAGCAGCTTACAAAGCAAACTAAAAATGTAAGCAAGGGAAATGCTTAAGGCTCCAAACTATTTTAGGGCAATTTAGAAAACCACTTTATATGTAAATTTTGTTCCTAAACACTGAATATGCTCATAAATTAGCCATTTATTAAAGTATTTACCTGACATAGGGGTTCCCTTTCCTCTCCATCACCAGCAGCTGCCAGCAAGTACTTAGTGTACTTTAAGATAATTAAATCAAATGTCTTAATATTCTAAATCCAAAAAAAATTTCCCTTATCGCATTGATAGTCTCCAAATTTTACTCCCTAGAGAATTTGCCACAATTACAAACTAGAACACAGAAGAATAAGTGAAGTCAAATGCAAAACTGAAAAATACACATTTTGCCAAAGGACTCAACTCTGTCTGGCAGCCTGTGGTCAGGAGTATACCAGCTACGGTGAGGCGTGGATTGGTCTTTCAAAGAGTAAATACAACACAGATCCAAGCTATTTAAGCAGCTAGAAATGAACACTCATTTACACTTTTAATTATTATGGACTGATGTTAACTAGTAATAGAGGGTCCCATCTTGTCAAAAAAAAGGAGGGGCAGATATTATTTAGTGTGAGTGCCAATCAACCATTGGAATGGTAGAATGGTAGATTTCCTGAGAGATACATCAATATCCCAATCCTTACACTTGTGAATATCTATTGCATATTGTAAAGAGTATTCTCTTATAGGCACAAATATGATTTTAATTTAAGATTCTCAGAGGAGACTTTAAACCTGTATTAGCAGAGTAGGCCCTAAACTCAATCACAAGGGTCCTAATAAGATAGAGGCAGTGCATGATTACAGAGGCAGAAGAGTTCCTGAGACTCTGGAGGCAGAGCCTGGAGAGACACAGACACAAAGCAAGCCTGGGTCAGTTTCAGAAACTGGAGGCTTAGCCCTGCCAACACCTTTCTTTTTGAATTCCAGACTCCAGAACTGTCAGAATGTAAACGTATCTTGTTTGAAGTCACCTATATTATGATAATTTATTACAGTAGTCATGGGAAATGACTGTTTTCCATCATGTAGGAAATAGATCAGTGTCTCAAGTCACACACAACTGCCGGTGACAGAGCAAGTGATATCCCGGGTTCTGTCTTCCCTTGAATGCCAACAAAACACTGGAAGGTAGCCTAGGCCCCTCTCTTGGTGGTTGTGTTAGTCAGTCATTGCCACTGTGGCAGAGAACTGAGATAAACAGTTAAAAGATTCACCTTGGCTCATGGCTGCCTCAGTTCCTGAGGCCTCAGTTCCTGGTGGGCTTTCTCCACTGGTGTGGGCCTATAATGAGACAGAGTCTATTGATGTCAGGAGTGTGTGGTGGAGCAGGGTTGTTCACCTCACAGAGCCCCTGGAGCAGAGAGACAGAAACCTTCAGAGACACACCAGCAGCCAGGAGGCCACATCCCCAAAAGTTTCAATCTCCTCCCCAAAGAACACCCCCAACTGAGAACCATGCACCCAGCCTGGAGGCTATGGAGGATATTTCTGTCCTACCTGGTCTTGCTGTCGTTTTCTGCAGAAGCAGTTTTCCCACTTCTCTTGGATCCAGTGACACTGAGCACTTCAGATTTCCCCTTTCGTCTAACCTCTTGATGTCTATGAGAGTCTCTGTTTGCTTCCTCTTTTGTTTCCATGGTGATCTTATATTGTTTCCCCCCAGAGATTTTTCTCAGCCTTATTTTCTGACCTTAGCATTTCCCCAAGAGACCTTATCCCTCATTGGATCCCAAACTCTGTATAACTCTCATCTGTGTTGCTACAGAAACCAAACTCCCATTCTTCCCCCTCAAACCTGCTTTTCCTCTGTCCTTCCCTGCTTCAGTTTTCTGCACCCACACAGGACTTCAGAGTTATGGCCTTTAGCATCTACAAACCACCTCCCAAATACTTTTTACCTCCCTTCCCACAAACCACTGCTCCAATGTAAGATCTCATTAATTCTCACAGAAAATGGCAATAATCTCTAACTGCTTATACTCTCAATTTCTCCCGTTTTATGTCTCACAAATAAATCCCTTATGTCAATTAATGGCATGACTACAGCAAATAACCATTAAAAAACTTGTTGGTTAAAATAATGTATATTTATTATTTTCTTTTTCAATAGTTCATAAATGTGGAAAAAATAGTTTAGTTCTGACAAGGTGTGTTATGAAAGCCATGTTGTCTTGGCTTCTAGAATCCACTTGAAGTCATGGTTCCTGGTCCCTTCCTCCATCCTCAAAGCTAGCAAGATCAGACCACGCCCTTCTCACATGGCCATCACTGAAGTTCTCTCAGGAGGCCTTCCACTGTACTTTTTAGCTTTCTTGGGAGTACACTGCATGCCACAGTGATAAGCAACTTTAATTTCATCTATTATCTTAATTCCCCTTGGTCACAAAAGGAAATTTATTTTGGAGTCCTAGGCTTCAGAGAGAGACATCTTTAGGAAAATTATTCTGCCTACCACAGTCTTAAATTTTATATTCACTGTCTGGCTTGGCTATTATTTGAGTGTGTTTCCCAAGCTTGGGGATTGATGTTGCAGTGTTAAGGTGATGCCCTTTTAAGAGGTGGGAGAGTTGAAGTGATGCCCTTTTAAGAGGTGAGGACTCATGGGAAGTGACTAGACCATGGAAACATGACACTCTGGAGATAATGATGCTGATTTCATGGAGTAAGTTGAGCCCAATGAAGGTAGAGTACTATAAAATGAGGCTACCCTATATATTCTGCCACTTTTTCATGTGACTATTTCTTTCCATCCCTGCTTCTCTACTGTGTTTGGATGTATCCAAGGGGACCCTTATGAGAGGCCAAACCAGTGAACTTAGCTGAATTTTCATTTTCAGCCTCCAATGTTATGAGCTAAATAAGCTTCTTTACAAACCACCAAGCCTAGAGAATTTTGCTATAGCAACAGAAAATTGATTACCACACTGCCCCATACTAGTTTTGCCCCTCGCACATTATCTTCTATGGAGGCTGTCAAAGTCAGCCACACACCACTGGGATGAATCTCCAGACTAGGCAAAGTTTTGAGAGGAAAGTATTTATTGAAATAAGAGATCCAGGGGAAGTTTCGGAATGGAGAAAGAGCCTGGCCCCCTTTCACAGATCCAAGCAGAGAGAGAGACCCAGCACCTGCGCCTCCAAAACAAACAAGCACACTCTTAACTAGTAAACAACAGCAGGGCTGCCAAACTTCAGCTCCAACTGCTCTTTGTATATGTATTGCTGGAATTTCACATCCACCCCAGAATCACCTTAGGGCTAGAGCCTAAGATCCGGCCTAGGTGACATAGGTGACACCTCCTCCAGCCAGGCAGCTGGAGGAAAAACTTTTATATACTTTTGAATCTATTGGGGACATTCAATCAAACTACCACAGAGGCCTTTTAACTAGCAGGCCTGTGTCCATTCTTTCCCTTGGGCTCAATCTCCCAACACCATCACGAATTATCTAAACATAAATTTAATTCAGTGGTGTCCTTTATCTCATCCATTGCTTATAGTTACCTCACTGCTTGAGCACATCTCCCTGGAAGACTCCCTAAGTTCTTTCTGCAACTCCTACTCCTAACACTCTTCACAGGACACAGGTGCCTGAACTTGCTTTCATGATGCTTTCCTCCTTGGTATACCTACTCCTCTGCCCTCATTTGATTCACAAACACTTTCTTTTCAAAACCCAAAAGAAACATTACTTTTTCTTTTTGAATTTTCCAAAATACCCTTCAGATCAAGCATAATTAATTGCTTTCTTATACATTACGGATCCTGTCATATTATGGTTTCTTGTTCTTTCTGTCTTTAAGTTGCTCCTTCAAGTGATCGCCATTCATTCGTCTGCCATCATGTTTGTTGACCACAGAGTAATCAGGCACAATAGAAATGTACAAGATGGGTTCCTTTGCTTTTGGAAGGATAATTTCTTGGAGGAAAAAGACCTGTAATGAGATATATTTCACAGTTCCTGTTGAAAAGATGGAAATATAATAATGACCAAGAGAAAATGCATTTATAATCCCAGAGACTGAACCAAAGAGTTAGAAACCAGACAGAAATACATATGCAAATAAAACCTGATTATCAAACCTCACTGAAAAGATCATTAACAGAACACAACAATGGAATAAAAAAAAAGGGGGAAGGAAGGAGTGAGGGAAGAAAAATATAGTAGGCAGCACAGAATATAATCAAAAGGATTCTGTGAAGGCATTTAAAATGTGCCCATTTAACTGTGACATTTAATCTAGTTCCTAGAAAATAACCAGAAAATGCTAGACATAATTGAGACAAAAAGACATGACTTTCATTATTGCATTTCTATATCTAGGAATAGTGTGTCAAAGGTTGAGTGAGAAGGTGGAGACCCAGGTGGCATATTAGGGTGACTATTCAGTGGAAACAGAGCAAGCATGGAATAGCAGGTGCCCAAGTGCTGGTTTTAAAAGTAAGAACTCATCCCATCTCATAAATATGTTCTGCAGACCACCTCCACGGTATGTGGGTATGTGGGTGGTGATTAAGGGCAGAGGGAATGAAGTTCAGAACTCTGGACATGGAGTGCTTACTGAGTTTCCAGGGTGAAGTTGTAAATGTACAATATGACAACAAGAAAGCTTAACTAAAACTAATAAAAAAGATATTTGAGCTGACTGTGCATTAGATTCTTCCATAAATGTTCACTGGACAATAAGGATATTATGAGCACTATTCTAGGCACAGATGTAAATAAAAAGAGAAAGAGGTCTAATCTCATGGAGTATACTTTCTCTTGTAGAAAAGCATAAAGCAAGGAATTGCATAAATAACAAGACTAGGGCTATGGGTAGGGGTCATTGGCTCTGGCCTACTATGTGTGAGGCCTTGATTCCATACAACATGAGATAGAAGAGCATAGATAGAAGGTTCGGTTTGTCTGTGGAGGGTTCCATTATAAAGTCCCACTGAGATGTGACCTGACTGTTCACATGTGACAATGGACACCTGCTTGTGAACTTCTGGAGTGTGTCTTATGTGAATTCAGGTGGGTGGGTACAGACTACGGGGCAGTGGAGGTGGTGGGGGAAGAGGTAAGCCCCAAATCACTTATAGATGGCACCCAAGCAAGACCCAAAGCCAAAATTCCAGAAGGAGGAGCAGATGCTGTGCTTTCATGGGCCTCTACTCCATGGAACCAAGTGTGGAATGATGACCATAAATGACAAACAAGTGAAATACTTTATTTAGACAGTGATTGTAATAAAACTTGGGATGAGTGGGTTCCAGAAAGCAGAGTACTCAATTATGTGGACACCAATCTTCTGAAACAGCGAGAACTTCACAGGCCACCAGGACCAGTATGCACAGGGGAAGATGAGAAGGGCTGCTCCAGGAAAGACATCTGGTCTGAAGCAAGAGAAAAAAAAATGTGGAAGTGAAAACAATAAAGAACAAGCAGAAAACGCCTAGGAATGGAGATGGTGGCAGGACCAGTGAGATACTCAGCCTCCCTTGAAATTAGAGAAACATTTATGAACAGAGGTGAAGTTCAAGATTCCTGAAGAGCTGATACCATGGCTTGTTGATGATTGGGACCTGGTTACCAGACAAAACCTTTTTATTTTAAAAACAATTTTAAAACTTTTATTTTTAAAAAAGCTTTGATTTTATCTTCCTGCAAAGAAGAATGTGGATTCCATTCTGGAGGATTAAGCAAATTATAAGAAGCCTCAAAGAAACACAGATAAATGTGCTGTTAATGAGGTCATAGCAAGGATAAGAGGAGTTCAATGTCGTGTTGGGCACTCAGCTACTCTACAAATCTGAGAGAACCCAGAATGCTGAAATTCTTGAAGATCACCCTGATGCACCCATGTCCCACACGTACAGAGCACTGCCTCTGAGATTATCTGTAAGAATTGGAGTGATGCTGGCCTATACACCTCTGGATGAGAAGAGCCTTGCTTTGTGACTGAATTCTCTTCATGATTTCCTCAAGTCCCTGGTCCTGCACCTTTGCTTAGTGTCAGCGATTATGTAGCGGCTCCCCCTGAGAACCATGGGAAGGCAGTGTGAGGCTCCTCACTTGTGTTTGGATCTCTGTCAACACAGTTTTGTTCTTTGTCCTTCTCTTGTACAAATGATGTACTCTAACAGAATTGATGTTTGCTTTATGTTTGATTTTAAAAAGAGAAAGTAAAAGGAATGACCATTCCTTTATTCTTTTCTTCTTCTTTTTCATTTCACAGTTTCTCCCAGTGTATTCAGTGATAGACAACAGAGAGAGATGCTGTAAAGTGCATTATTGCCTAGTTGACAAAGCAGCTTTAGAACACTGATGGTTCTCTTCCTTTGACACTACACGCTTTTATAATATGTGTTACTGTTATATGACAAAATGCTCTGACTCCTACTGCCAAAGGTTCAATTCAGCGTACATAACTGAACACTCATCCATTTGTGCTTTTCTTTAAAAAATGGTGCATAAAGAGCCCATCCTTTGTTAGTCATCTAGGTCGTTCCTTAGGCATTTAATCTTTGCTGAAGTTGTTAAAGAATGATGGCTTGTTTCGTGGTTTTTATATTTTTGTCTAGTGCACGTTTTAGCATGATAAACACAACACAGTGTATAGCTTCAGTCTTATAGAAGGTGTTTTTCAAATCTTCAATAAATTTTTCCTTTAAATTTCAGAAAGAAAGAAAAAAGGAAACAGAAAAGTCAAGGGCAAGGATCTGAAGGCAAACAACTCATCCTGCCTAGAGGTTGGTAAACAAAACTTAGAGCAGCTAAGTCCTAACAAGTAACAAGCAAAGAGAAATAGTTTGGATCAGAGCTTTAGGTGGCCTTTATTCTGGTTTGCTAGAGTGAGAGACTTCCTGGGATATGAGACTCCAATCATAAACCCAGGAAATACCCAGACATATGGGGCAAACTAGTGTCATTCAGCCACAATATGACATTTGAAATAAAACATATTTCATGTCATATCTATGACACGGTTTAGATTCCTCTGGACTATTTGTGTTTCTGGTTAGGTGCAGCCAGAGAGGATCCTCCCAGAAGGGCATTGTTTTCTTGAAGAGAAGATGGTGGTTGTTTGGATCCAAGTGATGACAATGTCCATGGAGAGAGGTGATGAGATGGAAGACCTTCCTGCAATGCCATTGGCTTTCCACCTGGGAATGAGAGAAGGGAGCATGGCTCTGAAGTACCTCTCCATGGCTGGATGAAACTCAGGACCCACAGTGGATGTTAAGGAAGAAGAAACATCTTGGTGTGGAGCTAAGGCGGGCAGGGGCATGGACCGATCTGGAGCTCAGAAGTGAGGTCAGACTAGACTGGTAGCTATGCAACTGGGAGCGAGAAATTCACTGCATTGAACTTGGGCACCTCGGGCTCACCTGCAGCCCTGCCGCACTTCACCTGAGTCGAACCTCCTGAGCGCTCTGGTGACGTGTGTACATGTTTTCACTCAGCCCCGTGTCTCCATGCAGGATGCCAACAGGATACTCTTGCCTGGGTTGATGTATAAATCCACTGAGGACACGCATCAGTACAGGATTCAGGAACTGGGTTCTGCTCTTCAAAGCCCTTCTTCAAGTTCAGCTTCCCAGCCTTCCACAGGGGAAGGTGGGATCCCCTTCACTTCTTCCTTCAGACTTCGCCTTTACTGTGTGACTTAAAGACACAACTGGAAGAAAGACTATCAAAATGTGTGTGGACATGTGTTTTATGGACTCTCAATGCATCATTTTTTCAATATTTTTTAGTTTTTTACAATACTTATTGTTAATAATTAGATACACTGTATGAGCAAATCTGGTGATGATACTCCCATTTCCCTCCTTGTCCCCAACACACCAGTGCCCTCCTCGGTGGGCATACTGGATCAATCCATGGGGTAGGGGGTTATGAATTTCACAAGAGGTAGCCAGTTTTTTTTTTCTTTGTGTGTTGTTGTTGAGGGTTCAATGACTAGGGAACACAGAGGAGTGAAATTATTTTTGAGTTGGCAGAGACAAGATGAAAGCATATTAATTATTTATTTATTTGTATTTCATTGACATCCTCCATACATGTACACAACATAGCATGATCATAATGCCCTCACACCACCATCTTTTGTTCCCCCTTCCTCTCCACTGAATCTTCCCCCCAAACACCTTTTTTCTAATTATTCAAACAGCTTACATTGCCCATGTTAACCCCACAGCATGGGACAAAACATGAATCCTACCACTAGTTAGAATAGCTGGCAGTTTAGATATTAGTACAAATCATACCTGGTGACTTCCAAAATTATTTTCCAGTGTGACTTTTTAAAATTACTTTTCAAGGCTGCCTTCCATGTTATCTCTTTACACAGCATTTTTCCAGATGGTTTTCTTCCCTCAAGGCATCCACTGATTAATTTTGTCCTGTTTGTCCTGATGCCTCTGTCTTGCTGGAAACCAGGGTCTTCATGGTATCTTCTACTCCCTCTCATGCTAGATCACCTACATCCTTTTTCTGCTCTCTGGGAGACTTATAGGTCCAGACATAAACACACCCATAGATGGATAATCTGCTTTCCCTGAATGTTCTCTCCAGAGCTCTCCAACCAGACATTTAAGTTAAAAGTTAAACCAGTGGAATTTCAAACAAACAGAAAAGCTTTCCTACTAAGGAGAAAACTTCTGTTGTTTTCAATGCCAGCTTCAAAGTTCTAAAATTCAATCAAAAACTTAGTTTGCTTTTTCCAAACGAAGGAGAAAGAGCGATGCTTCCCCTGTGTGGTGGAGTTTGATATTTCACTCTGTATAAACCAGATTTATAACCTCAACCTAAGGGGAAGCAAGTGCTGTTGAGAGATTTGTATTTTTATTTTAAATAACACCTCATAATTTTCTTTTTGGACAAAAAGAATTAAAGCTGGAACAAAAAAGTCTGTAGCTAATTTATAATTTATAATGCCTGCAGAGAAACATCCTATTGCTGTTCTTCCAGATTTTAAAAGTCAGTGAATAGTAACTATAAAAGCGACTACGCTGCTTAAATTTAGTTTTAGCTCATGGAATGTTTGAGAAGAGTGATGGGCTTATAAATCTCTGGAGATTTTGTATAAATAATAATAATTAAAATAATGTCTAAGTAAATAAAATGATTTATATTCTTATTCAACAGAAAATGGTATACAGATGTTAAGCTTACAATAGATTGCCTCTCAATAACCTGATCACAAATTGAAAATACCATAAGTTGAAATTGTATACAATCCACCTAACCCATCAAACTTGCTAGTCCAGCAACAGAGCACCCCCTCATGTCCCCTCATGACCTCGTGGCTTATTGTGAATGGCAGATCACTCTGCTTTCTAGTATCATGAGGCTGCATATGGCAGCCTGGAAAAATCCAAATTCAAAATTGAAAGTACGATTTCTAAAAAATGCCTATAAACATCACACCATCATGAAGTCGAAAAATGCAAATGGAATCATCATGGGTTAGGGGTCATCTGTGTATGCTATGCAGAAAACTGAAGATAGCAGTCCTGAGAACGAGGACAACATCACACACTCAAGAAGGTTTCCTTAGAGCCTGTGAAACTGGGGGCAGCCTGAAGAATCTCCCTGTGGCTTAACCTAAGACATAGGCCATGTGCAGGAGCACCACCTACTATGGCATATCCAGGGGAATATACAGAGACATACAGTTTTCTCAAGCCCTGCTTCTTGGTGAGTGCTTCCTATTGCAAAGTCAGCATCCAGAGCTCAGAGCTTACACACCCTGAATCTTCATGCAACAAGATCCCCAGGGACTCGAACACACTTCAAGATTGAAGAAGTAATGGCAGAGTGGTTAGCACTGAGTGAGCCATCTCTAACACACCCTCTACAGCTCAGGGTCCTCTGTAGAAAAGGTAGTGGAAAGAATGTAGTGCCGAAGGAAGTCTTTATAGTACTGTCTTCCAGACACAAGTAGGAAACGGTATTGAAGGCCTCACACTGGCTGACCCTACCTAAACAAGGCCTGCATAATAGAAGGGGAGGAAGATGACACCAGAATAGAAGAGAGACTTGTTGGAAAGAGGAAGGAATTCAGTGGATGGGGCATTCAGGAGGGGACACAGAGATAGAGGAGAGAGAGAGAGAGAGAGAGAGAGAGAGAGAGAGGTGGGAGGGGACTATATTCATGATATATTGTCTTTATGTATGGTAGTTGTCAATAAAAAAAATTTTTTAAGTACCACTGGCTAAGCCCATTAAGAAATAAATGGGAAAGACATGAGTCAGAAAGCCACCAAGGTGGAAATGTCAGTCCCCAACTAAAATGGATTTTGGGTAGGCACCCAAGCTCCAGGTGGCACCCAGGCTCCAGATTGACACAAGGTCTTTCTAAATGACTCAGGCAAGTCTTAGGTTGACCGTGTAGCTCAGGTTGACCTGCAATTTGTGATCCTCCAGCCTTAGCTTCCTTGAGAGGCCAAATCAGGTTCAGCACAACCTAGATCTTTTGGACCTATTGAATGAATGCCCCTTCTTCTCATCCTAGATGAAGGTCATCATACTAAGAGCATCTAGAGGACTTAGTCTTACATTCTCTTCTTCTCAAGGTGAGGCCAATTCTTGCCAACACTAAGGATCAGTGACCAAAACCTTGAACCTGAGCTTCTGGGCTCAGTGCTTGTTAAACACAAACCCACAGTGTCCAGTGTTTCCTGTTAAATTCTGATTGTGTATCACAGCCAGCCCACCCTGCATGCAAACAAGAGCACTGCAGGCCATTGCTGTGACTAATAGAACTCAACTGAAGAAAGACAAGGGAACTCATTTGGTAGAAATAAAAGTCCTCTTGACTGAAGACAGGGATGCAGTTCACTTTTGGAGAGAGGTTGTCCTCCCTTACCCCAGCCCAGAAGATCACATTAGAGCTGGGTACAAGTAACAAAACTTGTACCTTCCAGAGAGAAGCTGTGGTTGAGCCCAAGAGAGTAGTCCTCAGAAATCCCTCACTGAGCCAGGCGTAGTGGTGCACGACTTTAATCCCAGCACTCGGGAGGCAGAGGTAGGAGGATTGCCTTGAGTTCAAGGCCACCCTGAGACTACATAGTGAATTTCAGATCATCCTGGACTAGAGCAAGACCCTACCTTGAAAAACCAAAAACAAACAAACAAAAAAGAAATCCCTCACTGAGTGGTCCTGACTTGTGGTAAGTAAAGATGCTTCATGTCATCTTCATAGATAGGCCATGTGTTATGCTGCTTTCTGTTACCATAACAAATACTTGATAGGATAGCTTAAAAAGAGAAAAAAAAAGTTTATGTTGGCTCAGGATCAAAAGTTTCATCCATGATCAGTTGGCTACATGTCAGGAAGCACTTGGTATAGCAAGACACTCACCTCATAGCAGACAGGAAGTAAAGACAGAAGAGGACACAGACTGACATCCTACAATTTCTTTGGAGAACATGCCCCCAATGACCTAACTACCTCCTACCTGGTTCAATGTTGCGAAGGTTCTGCTACCTCCCGGTCAGACTGGGGAGCCAGCTTTGAGGGACACTATAGATCTAAGCCATAGCAGGCCCTGACTAAATGTAATGCCCCTCACCACATGCTTAGCTGTAAGGGTGAACATAGCTGCTTTTCCCTCCACCCATTTTCTTCCTTCTCTTTTTAATAGAACTTGCCTGCCACCTTCTGGCAGGTATGAGCAAATGGCCCAAACTAGCTACAATTTTTTTAAGTAGCAAATCTATTGATTTTATTTTGATTCCACAGCGTGCATTTTAAAATTTATTAATAAGTAGAAATTCTGTATGTACAAGTCTCTCCTCCATGCCCCCATTCCACTGAGGGCCCCCCTCAGTGGGATTGCTGGAATGCTCCATGGGTGGAGGGCTGAGAGCAGCAAACAGACTTTTTTTGGTGGTGGTGGGGCAATGCTTCTGGATTTCCCCCCACCATGGCTCTTACAGTCTGTCCTCCTCCTCTTCTCTGAGCCATGGAGGGTGAGTTTCTACTTTGGAATGACTGAGTATCCTCAGTGTCTGTCTTCATCACCCTGGATCAGGCTGTCAGGCTTGCTGTGGAAACAGCACTCTTGTTCATCTCATCCTTTCCTCTGAGATTTCACCTGAGGCCAAGATGTTGTGTTAGGGGTGGTTCATCTCCTGCCAGGAAGTCAGCTATCAGTTCAGGTCCTGTTGGTGGAATTGGGTTGTCCACAGTTCTTGCTGCCTTCTGAAAAATACAGATTCTCCCTCTTCCCTTTTTGGGCACTTTCCTGCTTTCCTTTCTTACCTTCTCTCTCTTTCTCTCTCTTAAATCTTCGTAAAATAAGTCTCATAATATACCCTTAAAAAAAGAAAGCAGGAATAGAGAGATGGCTCAGCTGTTATGGTGCTTGCCTGTAAAGCCTCACAACCTGGGTTTGATTCCCCAATACCCACATAAAGCCAGGTTCACAAATTAACACATGCACCTGGAGTTTATTTGCAGTGGTTACAGTCCTTACAGGCCCTGGTGTGCACATTCTCTCCTCCCCCCCTCTCTTTGCTTACAAATAAATAAAACACTTTAAAAAAAGAAAAGAAAAGAAAGCTAACCCAAGGTCTTAATTTTTAAAATAATTTTGTGATTTTACTTATACACTTAGGTCTATGATTAATGTATAGAATTCATCTTTATTTTCTGTAGCCAGACATCTAGTTTTTTGCACTACTATTTGTTGAAAAGCTTATTGTTACCCCATTAAGTTACCCTGGTACCCTTATTGGAAATCAATGAGCCTCAAATGTAGGAGTTTGTTGCTGGATACTAAATTCTTATTTTTCATCAGTACCATGTTGTATCAATTCAGCTTTGTATTCAAGAATTGTGAGCCATCCACCTATTCTTGCTTAAATGTTTAATTTTTTTTAATATAAATTATATCTTTATTATCCATATTTACATACACTGAATGAGCAAATAATGTAATGGTGTCCCCAGTTCCCCAATTTCCCTCTTCCGTGTCCCCAATCTGCTGGATATTCTACAATTCTTTCCAAGACCTTATTATAAGTTAGTGTGGAAAACTTTTTCTATGCTTGTGAGCTCTGCTTGAAGAATGTGGATCTGGATTCATTGAGAAACATGGTCCTTTAGGAGACAAAGTAGGAAGGTGACAACATCATTCTAAAAAATGAATCACTTTCTTACCTTATGGAATTTATTTCTGTCTCATACCTCATAGGTGCAGGATGAGGCAAAGGCCTGTGGAACAAACATGCATCAGAAAGGGCTCAGCAAAGGAGAAAACACACATCGTTTAGAAGTATGTGGCTGTTTTAAGATGGTTCAATACTTCATCTCATTTTACCCTCACCACAACCCAATGCACAAACTGCTTTAGCTAGTTTATAGCCGAGTAGCTTACCAAGACTATGCCACTAATAAGAGGCAAAGGGGTACACACATGCCCAATACTCTTGTGTGTAACTTATATACTCACTGCCCTTCTCTCATTTCTTGAGGTTTCTTATTCCTGCCTGTAATGAGCCCAGTAGTAAACCATTCCTAAATGGTTGAACTAAAACTCAGGTCTCTGTCTTCACAGACCCACCTGATCGCTGGCAGAGATCTTGGGCTGAAGGGGCCTCCAACCACTGGAAACCCCACTCTGCCAGTGGCTGTATTGTTCCGTTGTCTGACAGAACTCACTACTTTAAATGTTTCCTTTTCTTGAGATAATGTAATCCACTGAGGCTTCCAGGATGTATTTGGCTCAGGGACCAGAACAACTGTTTGACACACTGCAGAATGTTTTATCATTCCTCCAGAGAATAAAGTCTGTTCGGTGCAGATCATTTCCCTCCTGCTCCATGCCACCCCTCCCCCAACAGCTGCTTTAGGCAAAATTACAAGCCCTTTAAAAATATTTTCCATGACAATGTTCTCTCAGAAAAATTACATCTGGTCCTCTGCCAGCAGAGATTTGATGTAACCAAAGATCTTAATCCAGCCAGAGAACTAAATTCTTGGAAAACAGAAAGAGAAACAAGAGCAAGGATGCTGTTTGCATTCCTACTGTGAAATAAGATCTGACCCAGCGCAGACCTGGGCCACGCTCCCAACAGAGCTGTGGAAACCTTGTTTCACGATGGGAAATCTGCTTTGAGAAAGAAACTGCTCTGCTTTTCTTTCTGACAAGATGGAATCCTTCATTTCCTGATGTTCTCATGTTAAGCCCCAAAGCAGGATTGGCTGGCAAGCAATGCTGGCTGGGAGGAAGTTCTGAGAAAAAATAGAGACCATGTGAGGTGCTGGCCTCCATCAGTGGATTCACTGTGAGTCATGTTTTGTCTCCATTTGCTTCAAACTCCAAACTACTTGAGCAGGAGAAATTAAAATTTTGGGAAATTATAAAACAGGAAAAGTCTGAAACAGTCTTCAAAATACTAGGTGGCACATGGAATTCTTCCAGTAAAACCTGAATAGATGCTGATGTTCTTTGGAAAATCCAGAATGATACTCCTGATAAAAAAAATAAATAAAAGGATAAATCAAAATAGTCTTTGGAAACATGAAAGAGCCAATCTATGTGATGTCTCTGTGCTTCAAGTGATAAATTTTTACAAGTATTTCTAAATAATGTTCTGTATCAATTATTTAATCTCAAATACTTATTAGGAGGTAGAATTGTCTGCTATTTATGTGGAAAATAAAGAACAGTTTTTAAAAAAACAATTATGAACTTGTTTAATATCCTTGACTTCTGAATAAGTAGCTGCTAAGATCATAAATCTCAAAGATACAAAACCATATTGGATTTCCTCCCATATTCAATATCAATACACAGTAGGAGTTACTGTTTAGCACATTTAGAAGTAAATACTGTCCAATCAGAAAAAGAGACACTTTTTAGTCTATTAGATAGTATTAACCTATTGAGACGGACTATTCACCCAGCTCTATCTGGCTTTTTAAGACAGCCATGCAATATAGAAAGGAAATATACCTTGTTAGTGACATCAGGAATATCCATCTGTTTAGTGATTCCATTGAGAAGCCTACACATATCCCTTAACTTGGGGGTGCACTAATGTCCTTATATAGTTTCTTTCTTCTCTCCTCTTTTTCCCTTCTCTCCACTCCTCTTTTCTCTTCATCTAAGCATATACTATATTTTTCTTAATTAAACACAATTTTGCTTCCAAACCATATGTATATGTCTTAATTCATAATTCCCTGTCCACCTGTAGGGTACATATACCACAAAACCGAATCCTATTGTCAGCATGTTACAGAAAGGAGCATTAGAAATAAGCTCATTGTGGAACAGAGAGATGGCTCAGCATGTAAGAGCACTGGCTTTATAAACATGAGGACCTGGGTTCCATTACCGGCATTTACATAAAAAAGGAACATGTTTGCAAGTTTGCAATCCCACCAGCAGTGAATGAGGGCTCCTCCCCCCCCCCAGGTCCGCGCCAGCAATGATTGCAATGATTGTTGTTGGAGTCTAAGCCTGTGAATAATTAGAGCAGCCAAACAACCCCTGGTTTCATCCACTGGTTCCTTCCCTCACTGAGCTGTTGACCAAAGCAACTCAGGAGATTCCAACAACATGACAGAATTCTGTCAAAGCTCTTGGGTGCCCTCCCTAGACCTGAGGCAAAACCCTGTTGCTGAAGAAATCACAGAATGCCATCGACCAGCATCGAGAGACCCTGCAACGTCCGGAATGGTATCCAGCCCCCAGAAGGCAGTTAGTGTAGTGCTAGAAGGCGCTGCACAGGCTGCCAAGGGAAAATGATCAACAACAGCTGGAGTAAACAGAGACCACTGACACAAAAAACATTCTGGGGTCATGAGTAGGCTGACCACACCCCCTACTGGGAGAGAACAGCAAACCAAGAAAGGAGCACTTGTGCAACGGAGGAGCCTGGGCCTGGGGGAGACAATCAACAGCTTTCAAATTCGGCCAATTTTCCACTTAGTGATGGGGATCCCTTGTCTGGAACTTAGGATTCAGGGCAATAATTACCGGATCCCGTACTCTTGGGCTCATGAGACAAGATGCACTGTGGGAGCGATTGATGGGGAGGCTACTAAAAATAGAATCTAGATAATCCAGAAATGTGTATATTTGTTAACCTACACTGATCACACTCTCCGATGGAGATTGTGCTTGTATTTTTCAGGATGCAGCGAGAGAGCTGAGGCCCATCTAACCCTACCAACCAACCGTAGGCCGATACCTGAGATTCTGGCAAGAGAGGAAACACCACAGTCATAACGTGGAGGATCCATATGGAATCCCACAGAGAAGGACAGGAGGAACGAGGGACCCACAGCCACAGACATTCAATCTACACAGGATAAGCCTGTGAGACAGAAACCAACGATCTTCGACACAAAGACCCCAAAACTCACAACCTTAAAGCAGCCTTAATACTCATCCACCACGACTCAGGGAACTATGCGGAAGAGGGGGCGGAAAGATTGTAAGAGCCATGGTGGGGGAGACTATCCACAGGCATGGCACCCTTCAGTATCAACACACTTGGGCCATGAGGACCAGGCTAAGTACTAAGCTATCCAGGGTCCCCTGCCATAGGGACTGATCCAGACGGCCCACGGAGGAGGATATCCAGCTGATTGGGGATGGGAAGGGGGGCATTGGGGAATTGGGGATAACAACTCATTGTTTGCCCACTGAATAATGTAACTCATTATGGATAATAAATATATATTTAAGAAAAAAAAGGAACATGTTTGTTAGTGCAGTTACCTTTGTGCTGCTGGGCCAAAACACCTGACCAAAAGCAGCTGATAGGAGCATACGGTTATTTCGTCTTACAGTCTCAAAGGAAAGCACCATGACGGCACAGGAAAGAATGGAGTGAGCAGAGGCTGCTTGTCACAGCAGGTGGAAAATAGAAGCAATAGAATGATCTGAGCTTTAGCAATGGGGACCTAGCTATAATACCCCAAAGCTTGCTTCCAACATCACACCTCCTCCAACAAGACTACACCTCCCAAATTACTCCCAACGTGGGAGCAAGCATTCAAAAGGGAAATCTTATTAAAACCACCACAGTCTTATATGCCAGTAGCCCCAGTGCTGAGGGGGTAGAGACAAGAGGATTACTGGGGAACTCCAGGTTTGGTGATAGATTCTGTCCCAGGGAAACAAGGTAGAGAAAAATACAGAAGGATATCTAATATCTTCTTTGCCTTCTATAGATGTGCACATCTGCACACACCACACAAACACAAAGAAATAACTTTATTGCACTATGTGAACCAAACATTTGGTGCGTGGTGCCTCAGTGTCTCCGAAACTGAATAAACGGAAGAAGGGAACAGGATTCATGCCCTGGAAGGTCACTTGTGGACTCGCCACACCTGAGCAATTGGAACAGCACCCAGAGCTGAGTAGCAGCATGAAAGGAGACCACAGCACCCAAGAGGAGGTGAAGAATTGCTAAAACAAGCACCAGATTAAACTCTACATGTTTCATTTATTTCAACTTGGTGGCAGTAAAAAGTGTCCAAAATAGCCTACTAATCAGAACTTTTTTAAAGGACAAGATTATCTAATTGGAATCTTCATGCTTATGGTGGTTTAAATTAAGTGTCCCCCATACAGTCATGTGTTTTGGATGCTTAGATTCCAGCTGGTGACATTTTTAGAAGAGATGTGTTCCTAGCAATGGTTTATGAGCCTCTAAAGTACCATTGTTAGTTGGCTCACTCTCCTGCTGCTGTTTTCCACCTGCTGTGACAAAGGTGATGTCCAGCCTGTGCTCATGCCATGCTGTGCTCTGCCATCATGGAGATTCCCCTTGAGACATTAAACCAGATTAAAACCTTTTGGTTGGGTGTCTTGTCCCAGAAATTCAAAGGTAACTACAACAGATACGTGGTACCAGTGGAATGGGGTTGTTAATGATAGAAACCTGACTATTTGCCTTTGGTCTTATTGAACTGACTTCTGGGAGGATTTGAAACTTTGCATTAAAAGAAGCTTCAAGGTGCTGTAAGCAGTTTCATGGATCATTCTGGTCAGAGTTGAAAGACCTAAATGAAGAAAAACTGTGGACTGTGTAAGCTTGGTTTATTAGGGAAAGAAAGAGCTTTGTCTGGAATGGGCAAGAGGTAGTTTGTGTGAGAGGCCTATACATTCTTCCTTTGTCCTGAGAACTTGTGCAGGGTAGCATTGCATAACATGGGCTGGTGTGAGCAGATGGATATGACACAGAAAGAAATGAACGTTTCAGGCTGGAGACAGTGCCTGTTCAGCTGCAATTGTATGAAACATTACCACCTTGGAGATTGGGCCACCTGTTCTGCATTGGGAAATCCAAAAGAAAGCTGACTCTTTTGAGAACAGGAAGCCTAAATGCTGGAGTGCTCTACTCGTCAAAGTTTGCTTTATTCCTCTCTGAATTAACAATCTGGTAGCTCACTATGTTAGTATAACATATGTAGAAAAGAAAGGGTCATTGGTTGCAAAGTCATTTGATTTCTGGGAATGGCCACCGGCTGATGTGAGGCAGGATTTTTGGAGTACCAATGTGGAGGCCTGATGAGGATGAACTATGGGGTTGAAATTGAGATCCCAGCTCTTTTAGAAGATACCAGGACTGTGGTACAGCTGCCAAGAAGAGCTGCTGACACGAGATGGATTGTTCCCCAGGCTACGAACAGCCCAGCTATAGTAGCAGAAATAGAACCAGAGACATTGTCACTGGTTAAAGATGTTGGATCTAGAGCTACAGGGCTTGGGGTTTGCCCTATTTGTTTCAGAGTTTGCATTATTTCAACCTTGTCTTTCAATGCCATCTCTTGCAGTATGAATGTTTACTCTGTGTCATTACATATTTTTGGTTTACAGCTCAGTTTACAGTTAAAAGATCTTGGCTTATGGGGACATTTGAACAGTATTAGGATTTTTAAAAACTATGGAAATTTTTTCAAGTTACACTAAATGCATTGCACTTTACATTGTTGATAGTTATCAGTTTATGGGGGCCAGGAGTGGAATGTGATGATTTGAACCATGTGACTCCTACAAACTCATGTGTTTTGAATGCTTAGATTCTGGCTGATAGCAATTTGGGAGGTGTAGGCAGACCTTGAGGCTTATTAGACCCCAGCTTGCCAGTGCTAGTTTGCTAACTCTCCTGCGGTTGTTTGCACTCTGCTGTTGGTAAGGAAGTGATGTCCACCCTCTGCTCATACCATGTTGTCCCCTGCCATCATGGAGCTTTCCCTCGAGACTGTAAGCAAAATTAAAAAAAAAAACTTTCTTATCATTAGCTGCCTTTGATCAGGTGCATTTTCCCAACAATGAGAAGATAACTACAGCAATATTCATCCTAATACTCCTGGTCCTAAAAATAATTCAGAATAGAAATGTGCAAAAGTAGAATTTTTATACATGAATATTGTACACAAGGAAGAAATATACTTGTCCTATAGACTTTAACTTAAATCCAAATAAGAAAATAAATCTGTATCAGTTGTGGAGTGAATAAGTAAAATATGAAGTAGTCATACTATGAAATATTGTCTGGACACAAAAAGATACATGATTTTTGTGAATAAATCTTGAAAACAATTTCCTAAGTATAAAAAGCTAGTCAAAAAGGCCACACATAGAAGAATCTTATTTATCTGTTCAGAATAGGCAAATATACAAAGAATGCATTCAAATTAATGAGTGTCTAGAGCTAAGGAGTATGGTCTAGGGAGAAATAAGTAGAGATTCTTTGGGAAATAATGATCTTTTTTGAAATGTTGTGGAAATGATTTCACACCTTGGTAAGTAGACTAAAATGCATGTTATTGTACACTGTAAGAGAATGATTTTTCTTGTATGTGAATAAAGCTGTTACACTAAAGAGGAAAAAGGAAAGTTTGGAATTTATCCTTAACCTAGACTCTAAACTAGTGGTTTTAAACATGAACATTGCATGTCCTAGCAATGTTCATGTGCAGATACTAGACTGTGCTTCTTTGTTTCCCAGTCACTAGCTCTGGGATGGACCTAAGGATTTGTGTATCTAATGTATTTCCAGGTTAACCTGAAGTTGCTGGTCTGGAGCACACATTTTATAAGCCATTGGTCTCAAAAGGGAATTTGAAGCAAGAATGTCAACAATATCGCTTGGTACAAATCAAGCCCTCTTTCCATAGAGTGTGTCCAATCTGTAGGCTTATACCTGAAAGAACTTGAGGAGCAGAGTCAGCCTAGTCCAGTCACACTGTATGAGTGTTGTTGCACACAATGCCCAGAAAGGGTTGGCTTTGGGAACTATTTATGAGCATTGTAAAGATAGCACTGTAATGTCTAGTCACTAGGATTGAAGAACAAAACTAAGTTTTGCCGAGATGAATTATTCTTCTCTGTCCATGACTCAGTGATGCAATGCCCCTCTCACATATCACCTGCTGTCAGGAACATGTTAGAGCACATTGGCCTTCAGCTCTACTGGAAACTGTGATTCATAGCATATAACACCCTCTCTTGAAAAAAGACACCCTTACCTGTCAAACCATTGTGTGTTTAAAAGAATGGTGGCTACTTGGACAGTTTTCTTTCTCTCTCTACCCTTCCCTCCCCTTGTGAGTCATTGTTTCACAAAGTATCAGCTGCATGACCTGGTTTGCATCTGAGACTCCCTTGATTTATTACTACAATGAGAATATGAAACCCTTTCATAGGGCTGTTTAAAAGGTTAAACAAGATAGTGAATATTCAGAGCTTAGAGTAGTGCCAGCCAATCAGCAAGCACTCAGTATGATAGCTCCTGAACTCTGAAATTCCACAAGTCCCCCAAATCAAACATTCATCCTGTTAAGACAGCAGAGTCTACATACTCACCCAGAATGCCCATCAAAAACTTCCACTAGTAGAGAATCCAAACAAATCACATATGGTCACCAAATCCATTTTGGTTGTCACCTGTTATTGCTTGCTCAACCTAACAGACTTGTGTTTAGGCCAGCTGCTCCTGAACAAAGTGCCTCCCTCCTCAGGGTGTAAGCTGGAAGATCAGAAGCTGCTTAGCAATCAGTAGGTGATCTGGTCTGCCTGCTGGAATCACAGGTTCACTGAATGACAGTAAGCAATGATGCAGAAAGTATTTTCATAAGATTTTTCATTACAAATAACCAAACTCACCCTAGCTAGATTCACTTTAAAAATTAACTCATGGGCCTGGAGAGATGGCTCAGCAGTTAAGATGCTTGCTTGAAAAACCTAACACCCAGGTTCAATTCCCCAGTAGCCACATAAATCCAAATGCACAGTGGTACATGCATCTGGAGTTTGTTTGCAGTGGCTGGAGGCCCCTGGCATACCCATTCTCTGTCTCTTCTCTCCTTTCTAGCTCTCTCTGCTTATACTAAATAAAAATACTTTAAAAAATAACTCATAGTAAGGAGCTCCAAAATGTTAGGAAGGGCAGAGAATGAAAGCAGGAAGCATCACTAATTGTACTGGAGAACATACAAGGAAGACCCTAAAGCCTCTGGTACAGGGCACAAGTCAGTGCTCACACCAGCCACCAGGTGCTTCCTTCAGTCTGGCCAGGAACCAGGGGCCAGGAGCCGGGGCCAGGGTTCCTCTTGTCATAGTCAGCTCATGTGCAGCCAGGATGAACCTCCAAACCAGGTATAATTATGGGAGGAAAAGGTTTATGGAAGCTACAGAGCTGGGGGAAATTTCAAAATGGCAAAAGAAGATGGTCCTCTTTCACAGGTCCAAACAGGGAAAAAAATAACAGCACCATACACACAGAAGCAAAATAGGCAAGGGGAAGAGAGAGATTTCCTTCTCCTATATACAGCCTTAGGGTAGAGCCTTGCAACCTTTTCTAGACTTGTTGATATCCTGAGTCTCTGGAATTTTCCTTCCTGCACTGCCCTCCCAGGAAGGGATGTCTGTTTCTTGATCCCCTGAGCCTCCTCACATTCTTCCCCCTAATGAGAGGGGTGCCTTCCTGTAAACAACATTAGAGACCCCCCAAAAAAAAAATTAGAGATTACAAAATGGGTCAAGTTGACATCAAAACATAACCATCACACTGCATGCTGACTGCTGGCCTTGCTAATACTCTCACATCACTCAACCTCAATGCCTGTGCCCTGTTTAAAAAAAAAAAAAGCCTAGAAACAGTTTCAACTCCCACAATGTAAATGTGACAACATAAACCAAAGAGATATGCTCCAAAGTCTGGACAGCTACACGTGTAAACAAATATCCACACATTTGGTTTAATTTAACGACACCCTTCATAGATACTTTTATAGCTTGTAAGGAAAGCGGAAAGACCCCATAAATGCTCAAACTCCATGCAGGTAAAGAAGCACTCTTAAGATCCAGGGGGTCCAAAGGAATCAGTCAGAACAAGGGGAATGTAGAGCCCAGACTTTGATAGCTTGTGTCCACAGTGGGTTATCAGGATGCTTATGGCAACCAATAAGAACAAAGGTCATCATGTAACCATCCTGGCAGGAAGGAAGATATTCTAAAGAAACCCTTTGGTTCTTCCCCTTAACCTTCAGACTATTGAAGCAATAAATCCCAAGGATTTGATTTTGCCCTCAGGAATCTCTTGCTGGGAGAAAGAAATGACTGAAACCTAGTTCCAGTGAGAGAGGCTGTTATCTTTTCTTCAGTACCTTCCTCTTTTTCTCTTCAGGCTCTTTTAAGCCACAAATACTGCCAGAGCTGCTCTTCTGTATTGGGCACCATGGAGGATCCAAAGAGTTCCAAGCCTCTTTGCCCTTGGTGATAAGGGCTTTGTGGAAGAGTGAGAGGAGAAAATGTCTCCTTATTGCTTCTAATATACTAAAGAGAGCTTTTCATTGCAACTGTGCATGTTCTTGCTCCCATAGTTAATCAATAAAATCCAAACAGTGGTGCACATTCCCAACAATAATTCCTTTCTCCTCAATAAATCTTCTCTAACAAGTGTTACCCAAACTGGTTGCATTTCTGAGCCATACTGAATACAGCAGTAATAAACTTGCATGGGTAAGTATCTGTGACTAGAGTCCATGTGATGTATTCCCAGAGGCAAGATAGCTGGGTCATATGATTTTTTTTGATATTTTTATTGTCCAAAATTAGATACATTGTATTAGTAAATATTACATTGGTATCCCAGATTCCCTCCTCCTTGTCCCCAATCCACTGTGTATCCTCCTCAGTGGGCATACTGGATTGTTCCATGGGGTAGGTGGTTATGGGTAGTACAACAGGCAACCAGGTTTCCCCCCCCACTTTTGTGTGTTGTTGCTGAGGTGGGCAATGTCTCTGGTTATTCTCCCCCACCATGGCTCTTCCACTTAGTTCCCTGAGTCAGGGTGGGTGAGATTTAAGACTGCTTTATTGTTGAGATCTTAAGGGCCTCTGTACTTCTGTTTTAGCTCTTGTTGGAAATTGTTGGTGTCTGTCATGCTGGCTTATCCTGGGTTGACTGATTAGCTGTGCTGATATATCTCTTGCTATCCCGTCACTCTCTCAAGGGTTTCATTTGGGGCTACATGAGAAGCCTGGAATGGTTCATCTCTTTCCAGAATGTCAGTCCTCCTCCTGTAGCTCCTTGATGGAGTTAGAATGACCTTGGCTCTCTCAATGGCTTCTGAAAAATACAAACAGGATCTCCATCAGAGAGTGAGGTCAATATGGGCTAAATGCGACACCCATTTCTAATTTGGCAAGATTCTATTGGGATTAGCCTCTCTGTAGTTTTCTAGTAATGGGAGTTTCTCCTTGGGGGCCCAAGTTTTTGGTTCCCATAGGATTTTGACCTGAGTCCCAATTCCAGTTGAGGACTCCTTGACACTGAGTGGATTTCTTGGCCAATTTGAAAGCTGTTGACTACTCTCCCCAGGTTATGGAGCCTCTATTGCCCAAGTGATCACTTCTTGGCTCGCTGATCTCTCCCAGGAGGCAGCGTGTTCAGCCTTTTCACGGCAACACTCTGCATTGTATATCAGTGGTCTCTGCTTTCTCCAAATATTATTGACCAATTTCCCCTGGCCACTTATGTAGCACCTTCCAGCCCTGCATATGCTAATATCTGGGGGCTGGTTACCATTCTGGATCTTGCAGGGTCTCTCGGTGTTGTGCGGTGACTTTCCGTGGTTTCTTCAGCAATAGGAACTTACCTTTGGCCTGGGGTGGGTAGAGTTTTGACAGAATTCTGTCTTGTTTTAGGGACCGAATGGGTCTCTGATCAACAGCTCAGCATGGGTAAGAACCAATGACTGGGCCAGGGAGTTCCAGGTTTGATCCATTTTTCGTGGAGTCATTCTTCCTCCAATTCCATTCACTGCCCATCTTAGCATGTGATACCCCCTTCTTCTACAAGAGCTTATGGTATAAGGATAAGCTTATGGAAATAAGGATTTTATGATTACAATTCACTATTGATTCAGCATATTGTAAGCCCCCCCATTCTTTCAACCCCTTTTACAGTCTCTCATTTCACCTGTCAGGTTTGCTTAGGGTTTAAGATTAACCTGGTAAGGAACTGCATATGAGGGAGAATATGTACAGTATTTGAGTCTCTGTTCTTGTGTGAGTCCGCTAAGTAAGATCTGCTCCAAATCGGTCCACTTTTCTTTAAATTTCATCATGTCGTTTTTTTCTTTCTGCTGAGTAAAATTCTATTGTGTAAATGTACTACAGCTCTGTTATCCATTCATCCAGTGATGGACATTTGGGTTGATTCCAATTCTTGGCTATTATGAATTGGGCTGCAATAAACATGGTTGAGCAAATGTTTCTATTCTGTGGTGTGACATCCCAAGGGTAGATGCCTAGTAGAGGGATATCTGGGTCCATTGGAAGTTCTATGTCCATCCTGTTCAGGAGTATCCACACTGCTTTCCATAGCGGTTGAGTGAGTTTGCATTCCCACCAGCAGTGAATGAGGGTTCCCTTTCCCCCTGCAACCTCACCAACAATTATTGTTGTTGGATTTTTGATAATGGCAATTCTGACTAGAGTAAGGTGGAATCTCATTGTAGTTTTGATTTGCATTGCCCTGATGATTAAGGATAAGGAGCACTTTCTTAAGTGAGAATTGGCCATTTGTGTTTCCTCCTCTGTGGATTCTCTGTTGAGATCAATGGCCCATTTTGTGAGGGGGCTATTTGATTTTTTATTCTTTATTTTTTGAGTTCTTTGTAAATTCTAGAAATTAGACCTCTGTCTGTATTATTGCTAGCAAAAATCATTTCCCAGTTTGATGGTGATCTATTGGCTTTGAGTATGGTATGTTTGTCTGTACAGAAGCATTTTTTTTCCAAGAGGCAGAATGATGTCTTTTATTAGTGGATGTTAGTTTTCCAAATAATCTATATTCATATTGATGTGTATATACATATTTACTGTGTAACATATCAGAATATATATATATATATATATATATATATGTCTTTCACTCAATGAATGGTCTTTTACACCAACTTTCTAATCACACTCCTTCCAAGTCCCGGACTATCTAGCCAGACAATTGCTCACAACCTATAAATCAGTATGTAACTTCACATCCAATCATTTTTCCTTCCATGGAAAATGCACAGCCATGTGCACTACCAACATTTGGCCCATTGTGGTTTTTCCTTTTCATCAATGTCCCTCAGGGTTGTCCCAGAAATAGGATGCAATGCTGCAGCTGTCTACTTTGGGTAGCAAATGTATATCATAAAGCAGGTCCCAGTCTTGTCCTTCTCAGTAAATCATAGGGAATGTCCCATGATTTCATAGGTATGCGACTGGGGACAGATGGCATTATGGGAACCATAGGCATTTGGGCAACTTCTTCACATAGCTTACTTGCACCTTCAGGATGTGCTAGGGCCTGACCACACAGGTGTACTACTGCTATTTGGTGATGAATTTTTATTGTGTACATGGGCTTTATGTTTTGGCGGGTCAGACAATACCCATCACATGATGGGCAGTTCAGTTGTTTGGTACTTGGTTGCTCATTGTCAAGCATTGAGTTTATGCTAAGGCCCAATGTCAGACCAAGAATCATCTCACACATGGAGAATAGTTATCTGTAGGGTCTTGTTCCAAACTTCCTATCTGTGATTCAGCTATGGAGTCCTCCCAAGGGCTCCAGCCAAAATCTTCATCTGCCACTGACTCTCATGTAACTTCAAGTATGCTAGATTTTATGGTACAAGGGTAGAGCAGTCTGTGCAACAGCCTGGGCCTATTGAAGAACATTCTCCTGTTCTGGGCCTGACATAACTATCAGGTTTGGATTCACTTCGAATATTGGCTAGAGTAACACACTCAAGAGAGGAATATGCTACCTCCAAAACCACAACAGGTTCACTAGATGTTGTACTTCTTCCTTGGTGGTAGGGTGAGCAAGATGGTACAACTTATCCATTTCTTTAGAAGGAAATGCTCTGCAGGTCCCACTCCACTGGACTCCTAAGAAATTTTGCTAAGGTATAAGGCTCTTGAATTTTGGTTGCATTTGTCTCCTATCTTCTGATGTACATTTGTTAAACCAAACACTCCGGAGCAGTTGCTAACTCTTGCTCACTTGATCTTATAAGCATAATGGCATCAACATAATGAACCAACATGCTATTTTGTGGAAAGAACAAGCAGTAAAGAACTAAGTTATAATAAAGAGCTGAAGAATTACTATAACCTTGAGCTAAAACAGTAAAGGTATACTGTTGGTCTTACCAGCTGAAAGCAAATTGATTCTGGTGGTCCTTCTGGACAGGTATAGGGAAGAAGTCATTTTCAAGATCAGTGACTGCATACCAAATATCAGAAGACATGTTCATCTTTTTAATTAATAAAACCATATCTAGCATAGCAGTTGCAATTGGAGCCACTACTTGATAAAGTTTTCTATAACCAATTGCCATTCTTCATGATCTATTTTTCTGAGTAGAAAGAGCTCTAATGGCTTCCATTTGGCCTTTCCAACAATAATAGCCTTACTCCAAAGGTCAGGGAACCACTATATGGACTATACAAATATCTAAGTGTATCTATACCAATTGTGTTTTCTGGGACTTGGCAAATAATCACAGGATGAGTTCAGGACCCACTGGATACACCATAAGTCAGACTTTGGCTAAAACTCCATTGATCACATGAACTTGATAAGTTTTTACCTTAACTAGAAACCATGATGCTGTTTGAAATCTCCCAGATTCAAATTCAAGTGTTAATTCAGAGCCAGTGTTTTATAGGCTCTGAAAGGTTTGATTATTTCCTTTTCTCTAATGTACACTTACCCTAACAAAGTGCTACCCTGTATTAGCTACCATCTCAATGCTGGGACAAAGTAACTGACACAAGTTAGTTTAAAGGAGAAAGAATTTCTTTCAGTTTATAGTTCGTGGCTACAGTCCATCTTTGTGGGGATGGTTGTAGAGCTTGAAGCAGAGCTGGTCACATTGAGCCTACAGTGGAAAACAGAAAGTGATGAATGTCAGTGTTCAGCAAGCTCTCTCTTTTATACAGTCTAGGACCCCAGCTCAATCAGTGATGCCACCCACAGTTAAGGTGAGTCTTCCTATCTCAATCGACCTAATCAAAATAATCCCTCACAGACAGACCCAGAGGCTAACCCAATCTAAATAATCTCTCATAAGTGATTCTAGGTCTTGAAAAATCAATAATATAAACCATCGCATTCCCTAAGATTAATAATGGAATGTTTCAGAATTGTAGAAGGGTCTTTCCTTATAGAGACCTAGCCTTTTCATTTGAGGGATTCTGGATACATATACTGGCTCAAGACTAGAAATTGGTTAAGGGGTCAAGATTCTCAGTTGCTATGATTCAAAGTAGCCTTTCATTCATTTGCTTTGGAATTTTTCTGCATTTACGGATCAAGAAAGATTGTGAGAGCCGTGGTGGGGGAGACTGTCCGGAGGCATGGCACCCATCAGTAACAACACACTTGGGCCAGGAAGACCGGGATGAGTACTAAGATATACAGGATCCCTTGCCACAAGGACTAATACAGACAGCCCACGAAGGAGGATATACAACTGATCAGGGATGGGGAGGTGGGGAAGTGGGGAATTCGGGATAACAATGCATGGTTTGCCCACTAAATAATGTAACTCATTATGGATAATAAATATTAAAAAAATAAAAAAAATAAAAAAGAATGTAGTAAGCTTCCTGGACAAACCATGATTAATTAGCCAGTAGCAACGATCTACATGAGTCAGACCATTATGAATGTCGCTTTGCCTATGCTCTCTATCATGGTGAATAGGCTCACCTTGCCTTTGATGATTCAGTACTGTCACTTGGCAATGCAGGATCCAGTTAGACCCATTGCATATAAATCATCTAATTCAGCAGCCACAGCTCCTCCCATAAGGTCTGTATTACAGAGATGAACAATGGCTCTTCAAGCATGCTGGTACTCCTCTTACAAATTTGTTTCTTGCAATCTTCTAGATTCTCCCTTTGTAGGGGAATAGGTTTTACAAGATCAATGCACTCCAACATTCCAATGTTCCTGAGCCTTTAAATCCTTTCATCAGTATTATGCTAGGGAATATTATGCAGCTCCAGCTCATTCATAGTAGACCATCTTAGCTAAACAATCACATTAGCTCTTGACACATTTTAAAAGTTATTTTAAAATCTTTTTATTAACAATTTTGTGCATGTATGTAATGAGCTTTCATCATAATCCCATGCTGTTATCTTCTCCTTTCTCCTTCCACACTCTCTGAACCCCTGCTTCTTTCCAGCTCTTCACTCATCTACTTCGATGTCTTTCATTTCTTTCCTCCACCGTCCATGATGGGATGATAATGGGTCCAATGCTGTGCTGGGCTTGTGCAGGCAACAGCAGTCACTGTGACGTCATGAATGCAATAGCCACTTCATGTCTGGAAGGCAGTGTCCCAAGTACTCCTCCTCATTCTCTGGATCATACATTCTTTTTCTTTTTTAGAGGTGGGGTCTCGCTCTAGTCCAGGCTGACCTGGAATTCACTATGTAGTCTCAGGGTGGCCTCGAACTCATGGCGATCCTCCTACCTCTGCCTCCCAAGTACTGGGATTAAAGGCGTGCACCACCAAGCCCAGCTTCTGGCTCATACATTCTTTCCCTCTTCTGAAATGTGCCCTGCTACATGCAGAGGGTGATGCAAACATCTCATTTAGTGCCGAGCACTTGACAGTCATTTATTCTCAGCACTTTGATGCATTTTGAACTCTCAGTAGTCACTATCTTGGCACCTTTTATTTTTAACTGTGTGAGCTGCATTATTAAACCTAGAATCTCTATGTGAGCCACTGTTGACAGACTCAGCCTGATCTAATTTTATATTCCTTCCCCCATTCATTCCACCCCTTTAAAATTCATTCCCACACATATTCTCAGACTTCTGCTTGAATGAGCTAGAAAACACATTAAGTTCTTTGGGAGTATATCATATTGCCTGATGGGCCACATTTTCTACCTCACCTCTAGGGGCCTGCACAAGCTCAAGTCTGGTTACAGGTCTAGAGGGTGTGTATGGAGAGGTATCAGCATTGTCTTGCTTGGCATCTCTTTCAGGAAAGGTTGTTGGCAGTTCTGTAGACAATTCAGGATTAATTCCCTAAGGCAAGGCTGAGAGGGCAACACTGCAGGTGTGAAGGTGAGGATACATCTACTGATAAAGATGGAGGAGTAAAATAAACCCATCTGAATCTGAGAGTTCAGTTCCCCCAGCTTCATTAGTGTCCCCCCCACAACATCCCCACCTCTGCTCCAATCAGTGCCTTCTCTTTAACTGCTGATACCCTTCAAAGCTGGGACTTGAATTTACATTGTTAGTTGGTCATTCTTATGATAATGTTTTGGGTTTGGTCCTCCAAAGGTTGATTTTAGAGAAAATCATCTTTACAATTTCGTTTCTCTAGAACCACCCCTAACATCACAATCTATACTAGTCACGGTTCTCTAAAGGAACAGAATAAAACATATATTATAAAGATGATTTATTTATTTATTACAGGATATGGGTACGCAACCCCACAACAGCTATCTGCAAGCTAGAGAGTAGGGGAGTGGATGTTTCAGCAGTGCTAATCAGGCCCTGAAGGTCTGGAATCTTCCTTAAGAAGTCCATGTTCTTCAATCCACGTTAGAAGCTGGGTTCCAATGTCCACACAGTATAAGAGCAACAGTGTAGATGCCCCCACCAACAAATAGCAAGGGCAGTGGGCACTAGGTGCTGCCTTTCCTAAAACTGCCTTATACATAGCTTGCCACCAGAAGGAAGGTTGAACCCATTCTTGATCCCATGTGATTGAGACAGTCTTATATTTTATATACTATTACTTAAAGTGTCTTCTGAAGTGCAGACTTTATGGTCATGAGTTGCATTAGTTTGCACTTTTCAGGAACTATACTCATATTTCCAACAGCTTTAAAAGGTAGTTTAGCAGTTTTTGTTGGCAATTATATACCTCCAGGGCATGAAATTCCATGCTTTCTTAGGTTTTAGCATTGTTGATAAGTGGTGTGATTCTGTTCTCATATATTGGACTTTGTAGAAGACTTGGGATTTTTACTTTATGGCTTTTAATAGTTTTGTTTTGTAGTTTAGATATCTTGGCTAAATTTGGGGAAGGTTCTTTTTTAGTCATGCTTATTTGGGTTTCTAAATACCTCTCATGTTTGGATATCCATTTCTTTCCTTAAATTTGGGGAACTGTTTGGCCATAGCTTTATTAAGGATATTTCCTATTACTTTAGTTATCATCTCTGTTTTTTCCCTGCCTATGGATTCTTAAATTTGATCTATTGATCATATCCTAATGTTCATGGAAATTATAGCCATGCTCTGATATTTTTTCAATTGGTGTTTGAATGTGCTTTGACCTTGTCTTCCATCCCTGCTCTTCTTTTTTAAGCTTGATCTTGGCTTGCTGATGATGTTTTCAAGGATTTTTGTTTTTGTTCCAACATCTGAATTTTGTTCTTTTTTTGAATTTCAATTTATTTGCTGAAATTTTCTCCACATTTTAAAATTTTGCATCCTTATTACTGATATTCTTATTGACTTTGATAACCTAACTAGTCCTGAATTTACTCTATTCATCTGCTTGTTTGAGTCCTCTATGCGGTTGATGAACATTTTTAGTGTGTGTGTGTGTGTGTGTGTGTGTGTGTGTGTGTGTGTGTGTGTGTGTATGCGCACGCGCGCGCTCATGTGTGGAGGCACAGATAGGTGTGTACACATGTGTGGAGTCTAGAGATTGGCATCAGGTGTCTTCCTCAGTAGCTCCTCACTTTTTTTTTTTTGAACTGGTTTCTCATTGAACATGGAGCTTAGCAATTTGTCTAGACCAGGTGGCCAGAAAGTCCAGGGATTACTTCTGCCTCTGATACCCTAGTGCCTGGATTATGGGCATGTGCTACAACACCTACCTTTTACATGGGTGGTGGGGAAAGGAACTCAGGTTTACATGCTTGCACGAAATGTACTCTGATCACTAAGCTGTTGCACATGCACTCAATAGCCTTTTGCCTTTTCAAATGTATATTTCTGAAATGATTTTCTGGCATGTCAGCGTTCATTACCTGTGATTTCTGTTGTTAAGAAGTTATGTTTGTTTTCTCAATTATTTTTTGTTGTTATTGTTTTGCTTCTCTTCTGGAATGGATAGGAGTCCTCTAGTTGTAAATTTTTTTTTCCTTTTTTGCCCTTTTTGCTTGTTTATGTGAGAGCATTCAATGTCTATAAGCTTTATAAGGGTTATATCACCACTACTATTTAGAGAAGGAAGCAGACTATTATCATAACAAAAACAATTATGATATAGAAATTCCAATTTGTGGATGACAGCAATGGAGTTTTTCTTAGCTCTTAAGTGGGCAATAATTCAGGATTTAGGGTGCTGAATACTGGCCTTGTGGTCCTTGTCTTATGAATTTCAATGAATGATATACACAGAGCAGAGGATAAAGTTAAGAAACATTTTATTATAGAATTTAGGAGAAGGAAAGAAGGCAGCACTCTGCCTTAATACAGGAGGATGTCCCTTGAAATGAAAGAGACCACCTAGATACACAGATTCAGTTTTTTTATGAAAATTTACTAGATGGGAATTTAACTGGTTAGTCTAGTCTTTATGCCAGGTTTATAGGCACCAACAGGTTTGCAGGAAGAGGAATAATCTCTTTTCATTCAAATGTGTAGTCAACTCCACATTACTGGAATTAAAATCCAACCAGATAGGGTGTATTAGGGGAAGAGTTTTATTTCAGGTTTATAGATCCAGGGGAATTTCTATTAAAGGTGGAAGAATCTGGCATTCTTTCAAAGATCCAAGCAAAGGAAAACACCAAACAGCCAACACCTCAAGAAAGCATATACCACCAGAGTTCAAACTGTTCTCTCCATACCTTTAGGCTGGAATCAAGATCTTCCCCCAAATACACCTTAGAGCCAGACCCTAGAATCTGGCCTCAGTACACCTCCTCTAGCTGTATGGCTGGAGACTGAAGTTACAAGTTTAATTTTAAATAAAATAATTGAGTCTATGGGGCCATACATTTATAATATTACATTCAAACTACTGCATTCCGGCCCCTGACCCTATAGACTTATGATCATATCACAATGCAAATTGGATTCAGTTCAACTTCAAAGGTCCCATAAGCTTTACCAACTTTAAGTCTTTTCCAAATCCCAAGACCCATCTGAGATTTAAGACTGTCTCTTAGCTGTGATTCCTATAAAATAAAACAAGTTACATACATTCCAACATATGATGGCACAGAGTAAATAGTTCCATTGAAATAAGGCATAACAAGGATAGACTGTACAAATACCAAATCAGCCATCAGACATTTACCATTCAAGTCCAACATATATAACCAGTGATAACAGTCTCTGGATTTTCAAGTTTTATCCCTTCAGCTGGGCTGAGTAGCGAGGAGAAAACTTTCATCCCAGCCAACAACATTTCATGGTAGTATTTTCATAGTCCTGGCATATCCAAAACCATCTTCAGGTCTCCACTACAAACCATGGTTCATCTTACAATGTTCTCATTGGCTTCTCTACACCGGGACATTTCCCTGCTTCATATTCCACATCTAAGCAGCAGCTCCTGGAACCATGTGCACTTTATGACCCATTTCCATGCATTTTTCATGCTTCCAAAACTAATACTAGGTGTGCAAAGACACAGCCATTTTTGTTAATCCAGGAGGAAATGAATCTTGGCCTTGGGCCTTCAGAATCCTTCCTTTCAGTCATCTCCTTTCAAATGAATTTGCATTTCTACCACTCTGCCTTTCCTGAATGGACTTCCCACCCTTAATGGTGGTAAACTGTTTAACAATCACACCTGTGTAACCTGAAACCAACCGCTATTCCAGTAACCTTAAAGTTGCTTAAAATTTTCCAAATTTAAATTATACATCTTTCAGTTATATATCTTCTGCCAAGCACACCATTCCATTACTTTTGAATTCAACTTTGCTGAAATTCTTTGGACATGGGTAGCAAAATAAAGCCAGCCTTTATGCCAGTAGCCCAGTTCTAAAAAGGTTCTCTACTGACTTGCCTTACCTTTGAAAGTTCATAGCCAACAGAGTTCTCTCTGCTCTCAGCTTTGTCAAGATCTGCCCCAAAACACACCTTAGGGCTGGGCCCCTGGCTCTACCCCCTAGTGACACCTCCCTGGGGAGATGGTTCAGTAGTTAAAGGTGCTTGCCTGTAAAGCCTGACTTCCTGGGACAATTTCTTACCCACTCACATAAAGTTGGATACAAAGTGGTGCATGCATTCATCTTTAGCTGCAAAAGACTCCACTGTGCCCACTCCCACACTCAAATAAACAAAAATAAAATTTAAAACAATCCAAGCTAATCTTGGTAGGCAATTTATGCCTTTTGATTAGCTTTATGGGGAAATACAATTATATCCATTTTTGATATAAGAAAATAGAGAAAGACAGATGATAAATTATATGTCCAAGATCACACTACTCAGGGAGATGGTGACAGACACTGAGGATGCCTAAAGCTCATCAAAACAGAATCTCAGAGGTTTCAGAGAGCTTAACACTAAAGGGGAATTACAACACTCAGGACACGTTGTGGAAGAGGGGTGGAAAGATTGTAAAAGCCACTGGTTAGGAAGGTTTACTGTCCTTCCACACACACTGACTGGTGCATTCATGACCCTACAACGAACTCCGATAACCCCGCTGAAGATGGCCCTCAGTGGAATGGGGTGGGGGAGGGAGATATAAGAATATAACTTGATAGAATATAACCAACTTACAATATAGTAATAAAGTTAATGATAAATGATTTTAAAAAATCACAGTAGTGGATGTGAAGCTATCCCAGCAAATTCCTGCAGCTGTGTTTACCATGGCACCACTCTTTTCTCAGGAGGAAACTATCTCTCTGGGCAGCTGCACCTGCAACAAAGGCTTATCTTATTGTTATTTTACTATAGTTATTTGAGAGATGGAGTAATAAATTATTCTTAGAATCACACCCCACAGCACTTACAGTTGCAGTATATTATATACTTAAGCTGTAGTACCTAAGCCCGTTGAGTTTGTTTTACAGGGTATAGATGATGATTTCACTAAGTTCTAAACCCAGTCACTTCTAGTGACTTCTATACATCAGGAGCTGGAAGACACACCTTATTGTGGGCAGGAGTCCACTGCTACAACAGGGATGGAAGGCAAGTGCGGAAAGGACATCACACAGCTGGCTGCTTCAGAAAGTGACTGAAATGTGCCACTTTTTGTCTTGCTGTCCAGAAGTCATAAATGTCGTGATCTTTTTGCCTAACTTTACCATCTTGCTGCCCTAAAAAAATCCTCTCTTGTATCCAATGCATTGCAGTCTTTCTTCCTCATCTTCCATTTCAGTGAGGAATTCTACCCCCCACCAAAGAAGTAGAATTAAAGCTTTCTTGAAATGCTTCAAGATCATTTTCCCTCACTCCTTTCAATAGCTAACAACATGCTGCAGTCATTAGACTCCATCTCTGAGTAAAGTGAAGATGAAAAATAGTACCCTTTCTAAGCTAAAAAAATATATTCTTTCATGACACTGAACACCATTGCCTTCACAAATGACAGAGCTCAAGATCTAATATAACTGTTATTTTCCCTTTATTTCCATATAAATAGCCTTTCCTTCATTATGTAACTCAAGTTCATGCAAATTATAAAAATACACAGATTTATCTTTAGGAAACAAAAGTTTTAGTACTTAAAATTTCTTACACATCCATGACTAAATTGCTTAGATTATATGTCCATTATAGTAAAACTGACATTTTTATTAGATGACATATGCTGTCTCAAAGTACATATTAGTTTTCAAAACAGTGATTAGAAAATTTTATTCAGTACAACTTTCCCATTGTACAGTCTTAAAGGGGAAAAATAGAAAAGAGACTACTATACTTGCAAGTCATGCTTTATTCCCTCTTCATTTTCTGATGTTTCTTGACAAAGTGATAAAAGATTGAACATAAACAAGATGATTAAATCAAACTGAAATATATGCCCTTTAGAGGATATAAACCCTCTTGAACTAATTAAAATTGATTTAAATAAATGTTTACAAAAGCCTCAGTTTACCAAAAAGAAAGGATCCATTCTAGATCTTCCAAAAAGAGATGACCCCCCTTCACAGGACTACTCAATAATACCTCAAAAATTCCAATTTTTAAAATAGTTTCTCTGACTCTTCTTATAGAGACCCAACCCAGAGCCTAAAAACTCTCCCATCTGGCTACAAAAAATATAATAATACAAGTTAATAGGGCTCAACAAGAGACATGCTTTAGAGAAAGATTTATTCTCAAAGATACTTGGTATGTCTGTTGCTAATATCTGTACACACACACACACACACACACACACACACACACACACACACACACACACACACATATATATATATATAATTATTTCAGGAACAAGTCCAAAAGCTGACTTCCAGGCCAGAATGATGCTCTATCATGGACTTTTAGCTGGGCCTCCCTCTAAAGGTACCCTGACTGTTGTGGTCTAATACTGCTTGCCCTTTATCAGCACAAAGAAGGAAGAACAGTGGTTGGTCCATTTCCTTAAGAGCAGTGAGTCTGACTTCTGAGACAGGGGATGAAGACACTATTAGAGCTAGATAGTCTGTTTTGCTACGCAGGCAGAGAGAGAAAAGGTGTCCTTGGTAGGTGGCTATATTCTAGAGTACTGAGGGTGGCTCAGTTCCTAATTTATCTTCCGTGTAAAAGTAAATATTTCCCACTGGTGGGCTTGCTTAGAAGGTGTGGTAGTGTGAATTTATGACCCCATTTTTATTAAACTTCTTACTTTAGCCCCTAGCAGCTGTATTGATAAGTAGAAAGGCAGAGTAAAATGTGTACATTACTACTCTTAAATATGCACATATGATTTATATTTGTATTAAAATATGGTATAAAAACCAAATGTAAAAATGTGATTCATGAAGCTGGGTGCAGTGGTGTACATCCATAATTCCAGCATTCTGGAGACAAAGGCAGGAGCATTGTGAGTTCCAGGCCAGCCTAAGCTACACAGTGAGGCCCTGCTTCAAAACAAAGACAAAAGTAAGCAAACAAAAATGAGAGGTATAGAATGGTTTTTAATTAAAATTTTTTTTTCTGCTTTATAGTATTTTACTCATTTCCTTTAGACACATTTATTCTGGCTGGAGTGATGGCTTAAACTGGAGTAATAGTTCAAGGCAGTTGTTTTTAAAGCCTGCTAGCCTGGTTCAATCTCTAGTACCCATGTAAAACCAGATGCACTGCAGCACATGCATCTGGAGTTCCCTTGCAATGGCAAGAAGATTTTTTAAAAATATTTTTATTTATTCATTTTCAAGCAGAGAGAGAGAGAGAGAGAGAGAGAGAGAGAGAGAGAGAGAGAGAGAGAGAGAGAGAGAGAGAGAGAGAGAGAACTAACACCAGGGCCACCACCTTGTGGGTCTGGCTTATGTGGGACCTGGGGAATTGAACCCAGGGCCTTAGGCACTGGAGGCAAGTGCCTTAACTGCTGAGCCATCTCGCCAGCCCTGGCAAGAAGATTTGATGTGTCCATTCCTTCTCTCTTTCATTCTCTTTGCTTGTAAGTAAATTTTAAAAGTTAAAATATATTTTATCATCTATATGTGTTTGTGCATGTTTGAGTATGTGAGTGCATGCGTGTGTGTGCCACAGCACGTGTGTGGAAGTCATTTGAGGTAGGGTTTCTCAGTCTCTGAATTCTCACTCTGCTGTTGTTCTTTGTTTCATTTACCATTAGCTTTAGGAAAATTCTCCTGTCTCCACTGCCATCTCACCACCAGCTTTGTGTCAGTGTGCTGGGATTACAGAAGGCTGCTATGGATTCTGGCTTTTCACATGGAGTCCAGGTATCAGATTGGGTACTCCCGCTTGAATGATGAGCACTTTATCCACTGAGACATCTCTCTACCTCTCATATCCTTTTTTGAGTATGAATTACTGATAAATAAGAAAGATATTTTATTAAAATTATTTGTAAAAATTATCTATTATTTCTAGTCCTACTTGTCAAATAATAATTTAAACCTCTTTAAAAAGCAAAAGTTTTAAAACCATTCAGTGAAATGGACACAAACGATTTCAAGATAACACAGGCAGGCAACTATGAAAGTTAATTTTTTTATTTTTGTCTAAGAGATTTAGAAATGGATTAGTTTAAGCTAGGGACATCACCAGCTGCTTAGAGTGAATTTGAACGTGTTGAATTTGTGAAGCATGGAGTATAGTCAACTAGTCATAACTATTTTGAAATATAGTTTTAACACATAGGAAAAATTTAAAATGGAAATATATAAATTTCCTATAATTGGCATATAGGTAATAATTGTAAACTGCCCTGGGAGAATATGTTGAATATGATGAACAGAGGCCTAAGGAAAATAGAAACTCAAGAAATACAAATATTGAAAGGATGGATAGTAGCAGAATACAATGAAGAAAAGGAACAGAGGGAAAGAGGGCAGAAGGGAAGTGAAGGAGGGTAGAAGAGAGGTAGGGAGGGAAGGAGGAAGGGAGGAAGGAGAGGAGAAAAGGGGGGAAGGGGAGGGGAAGGGAAGAAGAGGGGACAAGAAGGGAGGATAAGAACCATTGCTGGCTGAAAAGTAATCAGAGGTAAAAGAAAAAAAAATTTTAAATGTACTCATTGAAATGAGAGAAGGAAAGATAGTTTTCAAGATATACCAGTCACAGCAAAACTCAAACCAGATAGGCATTTATACTTGACTGTTCAGAAAGTTACTATTTGCCACCTATGGGAAACTCTATTTTCTTTTTGACAATTTCATTCATGTATATAAAGCATTTCGATCCCCCTTTACTGTTTCTTCCTCTCCCCATAAAAATCCTTCCCACTAGATCCCCATCCTAATTCCATGCCTTATTTTTGACCCACTGATTTAAATTAGAATCACTTAAATAATCATGGGTGGGAGGTCACCTGCCAGAAAATGAGCCATCATCCAGTGGGTATACCAACAAAGGATATGCCTTCTCCTCCACCGGCAATCCCGAGTTCCCACTATTTACTCTCGGAGATGTGCAGTCTCATGGATCCCCTCCATCTTCTAGGTTGAGGTACTGACAGGCTCAGTCATGGATAAACTTCACCTGTAGTGGATGCTTGAGTGCAGTGGGTTTGTCATATCCAGAAAACAGCATTCCCTGTCCCCCACTTACCCTCCTGCTGTTATATTCTTTCCACTCCCTCTGAGTTTCCCTGAGCCTCCAATGGCGTGGATTAGAGGTCATGTTTACAGCTGAGCACAAACACATTGTTTATTCTTGGTAACTTTGTCAACTGTGGATCTCTGCACTAACCTGTACTCCGTGCATAAAGAAAGTTATGTGGTTGAGGCTGTGAGTAGTACCAATATATGGGAAGGTGACAGTGTCAGGCAAATTCCATAGATTCCAAACCTGACCCCCTCCCCTTGAGTGGGAGGTGTCTAGCTAGAGCTCAAACCTAGGTGCTAAAACTGATTGGTCAGATATGGACCAACCAGCTGTCTCTCTGCTCACCTGGGGCAGGGAATAATCACTGAACAGATAGTTTTGTCTCTTCTTCCTTCACATGGTCTAGCAGAAGGATGTAGGTAAGGGCTCCTCACCACAGCCCTTAGGGCCTCACCACACCACAGCCTTACATTATGAGATTTATTTAAGGATAGTTAAGTAGGAAAGCAAAGCAAGGAAATGTCCAAGCAAATGGAAGTTCTGCCCCTTTTCAGTCTTGCTAAGAGACTAGGAAAATATCCCTTAGATAAGGAAAATTCTCTCCAGAGGAGAAGCCTCTGGGGAAGGGGAAGGGAAGAACAGGCTTACAAACATTTCAGAAGCATTTAAATGAATCAGATATCCAATTAGAATGAGACACATCCCCAGGCTCAGGTGTGTAGGAAAGGATCTGATTGGCTCATCAACCCTGGAGGAATTTAGGAAGGGCCCACCACGGAGACTAAGCTGTTAAAATTGGAAAAGAAACAGGCTGAATTGGATGTGAGTTCTAGTCCTGCCAGGGCAAGCAAGATGACATCAGTATTTTTGTGATCCAGCCCCTAGCTACCTACCTGCCAGGAAAAAAAAGTTACCTTGCTTCTAATCTGGATCAATGATGGAGGAAGCTGTCTCACTTCATCACACATCTGCAGCAGAGAGAGAACAAGGGGCCGCTGGCTCTCAACACAGTGGGGCTGAGCTCGTCAACCCAAAAATCTGCCCCCAGAAATACACTCCTACAGCAAGGCTCTATCTCCCAAAGACTTCACCAGCTGGGGACTAAGGTAGGAAGCTTATTAAAGAGAACCTGAAACTATGGGTAGCATTTGCATTCCAACAATAAAGAGGCTGAGCCAGGATAATTTGAAGCTTGTGGGCCAGCTAGTCTGACATTCATCCATTTGTAGTCTGGCAGTTAAAAGATCCTGTTTCAAAGAAGGTGGAGCACCTTCCTCTGAACTTCACATTACAAGCACTCACAACCACACAAAATAAATCTTAACAAAAGAACATAGACAAATAGTTTGCCAGTGATAGGATAAAAGATCTTTCTATTCCAAAGTGTCTTGCTTTATGGATTCTAAAAGAAACCAAATTGTCACAAACAGAATGAAACAAAACATCTTAGATGCCAAGTGATGTTTTCATTATATACAAGACTTGAGAACAAATGCCTTGGGTAGCTTTCTCTTTTCTCCCCATGATGGCTAAATTTTGTTGTCAAGTAATTTTAGTAATCTCTGATGGTCTCTGATGTTGTTCATAGGAAGGCAGCCCTCTCAGTAGGGGGAAGCATGTAAGGAAGCTCATAAACATACCTTCCTGGGAGGGCAGTGCAGGAAGGAAATTCCAGAGACTTAGGAAACCAACAAGTCTGGGATAGGGTTGTAAGGGGAAGGAGATTTCTCTTCCTTTGCCCGTTTGCTACTGTGCAAAAGGGCAAAGATGGTGATGATGATGGTGGCGATTGTTTTCTCTCTGCTTCGACCTGTGAGAGGGGGCCAGCCTCTTTCACTACTATGGAACTTCCCTTGGATCTATAGCCTCAATAAATCTTTTCCTCCTATAAACTGTGCCTGGTTTGGAGATTCATCCCAGTGGCTTGTGGCTGACTAGGACACCCACCCACCACACCACCACATTACTAGGAACTAAACTCAGGGCCTCAAGCATTGTAAAGCATCCTATCAGTTATATTCATAAGTGTTTTTTACTTTTTAAATATTTTCACAAAGGGTCTTACCAAGTTGCTCAGGCTGGCCTTGAACTTGCAATGAGCTTGATCCTGCGTTCTATGTAGCTGAAATTACAGGCCAATAACATCTACCATGAAGCCATTATCAGAGCCAAGCAAAAGCAGTGCTGTGCTGCTGGACCTCCAGAATAGTGAGCTCAACAATAATAATCCATACAAACTCTCACACTTCCCTTACTTTAAAAATTCTGACAAAAATCCAGTAAGAATTTTGCTTTACATACATCCATTCCCAAATAGATAGCTGTGTGCTGAGAGGAGAAAAGGGAATCCCACAAAATTAGGAGTTCAAAAACAGATACATAAGGGTGTTTGGCAGGGAAGAGCTATCACCAGCCCTGCCTGAGTGAGAACTAGTAAAAGTGGTAAAGGGATTGTCCACTCAACAGTCAAAAACCCATTCTGTTTGTATTTTTCAGAAGGCAGTGAAAACCTTTGACAACCCAATTCCACCAACAAGACCTAGGAGATGGCTGACGTCTAGGCAGGAGATAAACCACCCCTAACACATCACCTAGGGCCCAAATGAAACTACATAAGAAGTGGTAAGATAAACAAATGTGCTGCTTCCATAGCAAGTCAGACAGTACATGCAAGGGTAATGGAGACAAACACCAAGGATACTCAAACTAGTCCAAAGCAGAAACCCAGAGACTCTTAAGAGATCACCAGTAAAGCAGACTTAAAACTCACCCATCATGGCTCAGGGAATTTTGCAGAAGAAAGATTGTAAGAGCCATGGTAGGGGGAATATCCAGAGGCATTGCCCCCCTCAAAAAAAAAAAAAAAACAACCACCGGTAAATGCTTGCACAATTCATAGCACACCACCCTATGGACCATTCTAACAATCCCACTGAGCAGGGCCCTCAGTGGAATCTCACTGGAGATGTGGAACAGATTCTAATGATAGATGCTGAAGGATATATAATATTGGTAATGTTCTTAATAACACTGAATTTAAAAAATGGTTAAAGTCATAAATATCATGCATGATTTGACTTAAACTGAAATAAAAGAGAATAAAAGCCAATGCAGGACACCATCTTTTTCCAGATATGACCAATTTATTCAAATTTCACTTGGTGAAGTATATCAAGGGTAGAATTTGGTGCAACAATTGGCAGCCATCACATTTTCTACAGTAATTGGTCATGGGGTAGTATCTAGAGGAAAGGCAAAAATTTTAAAAATAACTGTGTATGGAGTGATGATCACACAAATCTGCAAAGTAAACAGTCAGCTTATACAAGAGGAATGAAACATGCTAATGCAAGTAGTGACCCTAACTAACTTAATTGAACACACACTAAGCACCTAATCTGTACAGAACACTGGGCTGTTGGGGTTATGGTGAAAACACAAAAACTACCAAGACACAATCCATCCCCCATAAGTAGTTTACTAAGAGCATATATAAAAGTCGTAGAGTACATAGTGCAAACACTGTTCTGAGGCCAGAAAGGGAGAATTTAGCTCCTAGAGATGTTTAGTTGAAGTTAGGGTCCACACTTCAATCTGGTGATGTGTTGAGGCAGGTCATAGCATGTTTCTGCAACAGCAAAGGGCCTATCTCCTCCATGGCTTTAGATGTGTGAGAGACATTGGAGTATTCACAAGTAAAACATTTGCTCTCATCTTGACCCATTTAAGAAATGGGTTAACAGGAAGGAAGGATGGCAAAAGACCAAAGGAGCAGGGAAATAGACAAAAAATAACTTTCTGATTTTAGTGTAACTACAGCATGTGTATCTACATGCGTAGCTGCTCCAGGTTGACACTATCAGAAAGAAAAGGAAGCCTGGCGCGTGCAGACCATCTCGACTATAAGACTAGCTTCGTTTACTGCCCAGAGGATAATGAGAGCACACGAAAATGAAAAGCCAAGATACATTCCTTTCTTAACACTTCACAAATGATAAAAGTTAAACATCATTTGGAGATGAAATCTTTTTTTAGGTTAACTGATCTCATGACTTAGTATGCATTTATTTAAAAAAAAATATGGAGGAACAAGTCACTCCAGAATAAAAAGACTTGTGTTACACCCTAAAAATAACTGTAATTGAACATACTAACAAAATATCATCCATCTCCTTTTGAAATTTTATACAAATTATGTTAATTATAATACTTAGGGAATTCTCACAATCACAATAAATCTGTTAATATTATTCATCACACTTAACTTCTAAATGTGGCTTGTATTACTCAAAGGAAAACTTATAAACACATTTTCCCCACAAAGTTAATTCACCACCCAACTTTAAAAATAATAAAAAAATAAACAAAAAACCTGTCAATGGTAAATTGGAATACATATACCTGCCAGGTTTTGATGTGATAAAACTAAATAACTGATATAAAACAGCACCTCATTAAACCAAGACTTGCTTTTGAAGTACAAATGTGATTATTATTCTTACAATAATGCTAATCTAAATTAGAATCTTCTCCCCATTAGGAACTGTTTGTTATAATATTGAGTATTTTTAACATTAATAAACCACTGACATGCTACAATGAATAAATAGCTATTTTGTTAAGCCAAAATGACTAGAGGATTTGGAAAACAGATAAATTTAGAACACTGAAATGATTTATTTAAAAGCAAAATTTGTAACAATATGATCTATCCTGGCCTTATATTAAATTAAAAATCAAGTGATGACATAATCATTTCAGATTTATATACATCAAGACGCCAGTTCTTATAAAAATGTACTTTAGTTGTGAATGTTGTTATGCAAAAATAATTTCATATCAATTACATTAATTTCAATGAATTTTCCCAACTCTAATATTAAAACATTAAAAGAACTTAAATTGTAATGGTAAAAAGTTCCTACTTTCCCAATCTATTAAAAAAATGGTTTCTTTTACTAACATACAATGCCCTATTAATAAGGCACAACTTTTTTTGAAGGATTAAAATGAAACCACAGATTAGGTTTAACCTATATAAGTTATTATGACAACCATTTAAAAGGGATATCATCAAATACATCTTAAACTCAATAAAGATCTAAAATGAAAAAAAAAATTCTCCATAGGAAAGATGGACCCACAGTCAGAATAGGTCCACAGTTCCTGCTGGAAACTGTCATGTGGTCTCCAGAAGGCCATCTTTAACTGCTACTCATGACATGAAAGGTGATTGCTTCCTTTTCTGTAGCAGCATCCATTTGACATGCCTGGACTATCACAAACAGTTATCACTTTCACAGCCTGAGTGAAATCACTGTGTTGAGCCTAGCACATGAGAGGAGACCAGATCCCAGGACCAAGGCAGAAGACTGCCATGCTTCTCCCCTTAGCCTATCATCCCCCTTCCCTCCTCCTCAGTTATAGCTATGTTCTACCTCCTCTGACAAAACTTGCAAAATACTCAAAAAATAGCACCCAGCAAACAAGAATATAATTCACACAATTGTTACATAAGACACAAACCAAAATGTTCTTGTTAGTTCATTTTATATCACAAACAATTCATTTGAATATTTCTAGTTTAAAAATTAAGAAATATTAAAATTGGGGGAAAGGGACAAATCAAGTACCAAAGACAAGATGACTTTGCAGGTCCCTGTAAACTCGCCTGAAACAAAGGATATAGAAGGCAAGCTAACAGAAAAAGCAGGCTTCCTCAGTTAATATCCAAATCTCTAGCATTTTCCACATTTATTTGTAACAGATGGGTGAGAAGAAATGCTTTGCAAAGACTTTTTCAGTACTGAATCACATGATAATGTAAAAAGTTTGAAAGTGAATTTTCTTTACTTCCTATGAAACTGGATTTCCTTCAGGATTGATCTTCCTCCCTGGGAACTATACCAGAGTCTCAATTATACAGTAAATTTCCATAGCCAAATCTCAAGAAAAAAAGTATTTATAAAAAGAACATGGGGCACGGGGGCATACTATCTAAGAAAGAGGACCAATAAATAAATGAACATAAATGGGCAAAACAGGCAACAGACTAGCAATGCAAAGTGGCAGAGGAGAGACACAGCTGCTGACAGAGGCAGCTGACACCGTTGCTTCTACTAAAAGTTAAGGTAAGGGAAGACTAGGAGTTTCTAGATGTAGACTGCTTGTTTTGCTATGCTTTAGACATGATTTTAAGTAATTCTAGGAGATATTACATACCTCACAGCTAGTATGTTCTGGCACAATAATATCTCATATAAATAAATATAAATACTGTTCCTTGTAATGTATATTGGCTCTTAGAAATAAACAAATTTGAAAAAAAGAACTGTCTAAAAAGTATTTTAAAACTAGTAGTAACTAGGCTATACCCAACAAATTATAAAAATAATGTATCTTTCAGCCAATAGCTTAATTTTTAGCACAAAACACACATTCTTCACATCCTTAGTTTATGCAGATTAATGAAATTAAAAATGAAAGCAATCAAGCTAGCTAATATGAACCAATTTTGCTCCATTAAATCATAAAGTTTTGGTGTATTTAAAATAATTCACAATTAAAATCCATTTTCTACTATGACATATTACAAAAACAAATGTTCATGTCACAGGACTCTGCTAACAGCATATGCTTTTGCCATCTCTCTCAAGGAAAAGGATTTCCTTTTTTTGTCATACTATGGAGTAATAGATGAGGTCTCAGAAGTTGTTTCTAAAACTCACAAATCTACTTTAAATACTAAGTGTTACAACCACTACAATTTATATGTCTTTTCACTGCATAAAGGCATGATGGATCTATGCCTGTGTGAAATAGCTACTTGTACTAGACTCAGTTTGCTATTGAGGGATTCAAGGGCTTTGGACAGTGTAACTGCAAACCTAAAGGATGGGCATTCTATTGGGCTAGAATGTCCATTCTTTGGTTGATTTTACTTCTAGGTAATGAAATAAATAGAAAGTTGCTTTAAGATTAAAATTTTTAAAAATAAGAGAAAAAAAAAAGCATGTGAAATTCCTCTCCCCATCAGTGAGCTAAGGTGTACAAGGACATTGAAACCACATGAAATAACACTTATTTCCATGAAGTTTCTAGATGTTACACCAAGAAAAAACACACATTCTAATGAAAAACAGCTCAAAAAGCAAGCTTTTAGTTACAGCTACATGAGTATGTCACCATCTTTTTTTCTAACCAGATTCTGTCAAATGATTAGAATAAGAATTTCATTAAAAAGTAACTAAATTTCATTACTAGAATCTGAGGGCAACTATAGAATATCTCAAGTTATTCCTCTAAGAGTTTGGTTTACTAGGTCAATTTATTAATAGTAAAAATCAACCATATGCATTCTTGATAATGAAAGAGTATGTACAAACCTGCAATTGTTTTTAAAAATTACAAAAACAAAAAACTAAAAGTAGTTCAGTTCACATAATGTCAAGTAACTTTCAATTATCACAGAATCATTTATATTCTTAGTGTCTTATAGTGTATTTTATCCCTAATGAAAAAAGTGTAGTAAAATCATAGTGCTAATAGGCAAATCTAAAATCAAACCTTACAGGTAGAGACTAAATGCTATTCCGGAGGGAAAGGATGGAGCCAGGCTCTTCCATTGGGAAAATGAAATTCAACAGCAAGATGACAGAAATGTTGGAAGCCACAGCTACACTTCTTTTCATCAAATAAAGCACACATATGCACAGAAAATTACAATGACAATGCAATTCATCATATGTCTATATTTTCTATTTTCTATTAGCTGGTGAATCTGTTATTAAAGTTTCAAAAAAAAATCTATTTAAGCTTTTTGTTTTATTCCAGAGAAATACTAACAGATGAAAAGAGCACTTGTTGCATATTAATGGATGTGAGGCTTTTTGTGCTTTCCATTTAAATAGGAGTAAAAATCCCCAATTGCTTTATTTTCAATAAGATATAACTGCAAAGTCACATTAAACATCTACAGAAAACCAATCCTTCCTTCAACCCAGTTCTATAGGAAAGTATTAACAGACAGTGAAGATTCACGATGTTGGGTGAAAATGGTGACTCATAACAATGTAGACACAGCTCTGGATTTTAATTCACAAATATATATATATATATATATATATATGTGTGTGTGTGCCTCATGTATGACAACTGTACGAAAATAGTCTAAAAATAAAGACAATACTTGAGGAACGAAGCAACCTATTTTCCCTGATGTCGTATCATCTTACAGGGAAAGTAAGTCTCTGATGCTTCATAAATACTTCAAAAAGTTCAGGATGGCCTTAACCATGCATAGTCTCCACCAATCCTTTGAAGCAGTTCAGGCTGACACATTCGGCTCTGGAAGAGTTGTACCCTGTCTGATGAGTTATGCTTATTTATGTCCTGTCTTTTCTAAATCTGGGAGCTTTCTAACCAGAGCCTGGTGGTTCATTCTGATGCTAGCCAGGAGTCCTCCTTCAATGCCGTCAGACCCGGTATAACTGATCTCTTCACCACTCAAGGTGGTCATATGCCCCCCAAGGGCTTTTAAGATGGCATTGCCAGCACATATATCCCACTTTTTGATATATGTCACATGAATATATAGATCAGCTTTTTCTTGATTCATATCAGGCACATCCAAGAGCGCTAAAACTTTATAACCTAAAAGATAAACAAAGAATTCAGGTCATTACTGAAAAGACTGTAAGAACAGAGCATACATTTTCATTTTTGACTTATAAGTACTTGTTGAGAAGAACAGGATTAAGTGTGTGTATGAACATTAAAATTATTGGAGCAAAAATACACTGCAAAGTACACTTAAGTAGTCCCAAAAGTATACTGCAAAGTACATTTATTAAGCTAGTCCCATGTATAACCAGATACATGTATAATTCCATTTTAAATCTTCTGTGTGGTTTTCTGATATGACACATTCAATATGTGTTATTTTTTATGGGATGACATCATAATGCAGCTAAACTACTGCTTAAGTTTCACTTAAACATCAAAGCAGAACTAATTTGAAAGAATAAAACAACAAAAAAAAGTACTACCACCCTTAATTCCTTTTTTTGTAATGAAGCACACTTTGCAGAAAAAATATAAATAAATGCAGAAAACACAGAGTCTAAAATGTAGGTATCTCAGGCTTGGTATTCCGGACATTTATCTTCCCTAACCAACCTAACAGACATCCTGTAAGGTTATATAGTGGAATGCAGATAAATGAAATTGGCAAATTAAGTCCATTAAAATTAAAAATTACTGTCACTTCTCTTGTAATTTACTATGCTGAAAAAACATTACAATATAATTATTATTTACTAACCATAATTTGGTATTAACCCGAATGAGAACACTTCTAACATGTTAAACAGCACTTATTATCATCAAATGGCAACTCCAGCCAAATGTAAATCAGTGATTTTTGTACACATCTCAAAATTACAAAGTAAAAAAAATTAAGGTAGTTTAATCAAATAATATGTCAAAGACTTCACATGGCTCATGAGGTCTAAATATTTACTCTCTGACTCTTTTAAGGAACAGTGGGCACTGATCCCATAGTCAGGTGATAAAAAAGCATGGAATACACAGTAAATTAGGTGGATACAAAACTTTCTTGCTTATGCCACATGTACAAGTTGAAGGCCATTATAAGAGACTCATGGGAGCTGGATAGATGGCTCAGTGGTTAAGGTGCTTGCCTGCTAAGCCTAATGATCCAGGTTTGAGTCCACAGGACCCACGGAAAGCCAGATGCAAAAAGTGGCGCATGCATCTGTAGTTCGTTTATAGTGGCTAGAGGCCTTGGTACGCCCATTCATTCTCTCTTGTTCTCTCTCTCTGCTTGCAAATAAATAAATAAATAAATGTGTGCATGCACCCCTGGGTTCATAACCATTCTAGTTATACCTAGAATAATGCCTGGCATCCTTCTTCAACAAAAAGTATCTCAAGGGCTTGATCTTTTCTCTTCACTCTTACAGTTCTACTATTAAGCTTACAGGACAAATATTTTGAAGTCCGATCACATAAAAAACACTGGTGGTAAAACTGATGGGAAGATATTTTTGTAGTTTCTGAGTAAGAGAAATCATTACTGTTTCTGACAAGGGTAATGGCACTGAGATTACCAGATAGGATTTTGAGCCTGCTTTGGAAGTACAACACTCCTTACTTTCTTCCCAAGCATGGGGTAGATAATGCCATGTCCATGCTGGGAGCACCCTTTGTAATCACAGGAGGGAGGAACGTACCAGCACCACCAGCTGGGATGATTGTAGTCTGGTTTCCGAATGTCTGCAGAGCAACCTGCTTGACCATCCCTGCATGGGAACGAGACACAATGATCTTTGGAGTCTTCTCATTGTAGGAAGAGCGAGCTTTCACATTTGATCCACCATCTACCATTGCCCAAGCTGAAAAACAAACATCATAGCCATTAATAGCACTGAAGTGTCAAAACTCTTAAAGCCCACTATAGGTACTCCACTTTATATTGAATGTAAATTATATTCTTCAGAACTGTGATTGAAAAAAAATGGTTTCTTCTGCAAAATTATTTGAATTTTGCCCAAAGCAAACTGCCTTACTCTTTTCTAAGTATAAAAGTATTTAAATTTTTTATATAAAACAGGTATGTATTGAAACAAAGTTTATAAAGGTTCTGATTCTTCATGGATAGAATGACAAATATTTTCTATAAGAACTCCAATGCAGGGCTGGAGAGATGGCTCAGAGGTTAAGGCACTTGCCTCCAGTGCCTAAGGCCCCTGGTTTAATTCCCCAGGACCCACATAAGCCAGACCCACAAGGTGGTGGCCCTGGTGTTCTCTCTCTCTCTCTCTCTCTGTCTCTCTCTCTGTCTCTCTCTCTCTCTCTCTCTCTCTCTATATATATATATATATATATATATATGCTTAAAAATGAATAAATAAAATATTAAAAAAAAGAACTCCAATGCAGGACCAGGGAGAGATCTGGGGGTGGGGGTGGGGGAAATGCTGCTGTGTATGCCTGAGGACCTGAGTTCAGATCCCCAGCACCTATGTAAAAGACCAATACAATGCAGAGAACCTGTAAACCCAGTCATGGGAGGTGGTGACAGGATGATCCCTGGGGCCCACTGGCTAGCTAGTCTAGCCCAATGAATGAATCCCAGGTTCAGTGAGAAGCCCAGCTTCAAAACATAAGATGGAGAGCAAAGAAGATATACCTGATAGTGACCTTTGGCTTCCACAAACACACATCTACACACGACGTGCACATAACACACACACACACACACCCTGCACAAATCTCCCATGAAGTCAGCAACTCAATTTATCACTTCAGAAAAAGAAAAAAAGAAAGGAAAAGTAAAGCCATAGATTTCAAAAACAAATAGAATTTTGAGAGGGAGAAGGGGCCCCTTGAGATAGTTTGAAATATATATTTTTAGTTTAGAAATATTCTCTACTAAGGACCAAACAATACAGGAAAGCAAATTTATGCAGACTATCAGTTAGATTGTTGTTTTAACATCCTTTCACTAGCAGATGAAATATAGACCCCCACGGTTAACAATGAAAGCAGCTATATCACTAGCTAATTCCTGGTTATAGAAAAAAAGAAAGAGAGAGGGGGAAGCAGGGAGAGGAGGAAGAAGGAAGAGAAGAAAAGAAGATGAAAGAGGAAGGAAAGGGAAGAAGGGTGGTAGGGGGGGGGAGAAGTCTGGGTTTTTGACTTCACCAAAGGTGTCAGCCTCATTCTAAAAACTATAAAGAGCTGCAAGGAAAGCAAATGTAAACCCCCATGATATCCATGTATAAAGTGGGCAACAGAGGAGAGTTACAAACACACAGATAAGAAATCAAGGAAATAAAGATTGAAGATCAACTGAGAAGGTGGTGGGACCATTTCATTGCTGCCACTCTAACAGGAGCAACATAGCAGTACTAAGAGTTTGGTAGGAGGCAGGCAAGCATAGAGAAATGGACACTCCTACTAGGGAGTCTGCTGCTACCAGATCATGTATTGGGCTGAGGCAATAGCTCAGTAGTTAAAAGTGCCATTCTCTCTCTCAAACAGATAAATAAACAAATATAAAATATTTTGAAAAGATAAAGAAATGGGCAAATGAGGCCTTTCCCACAGCAAGACAATGCCCCCCCCACAATCAGTCAGGCCAATGTTTGTACAGCTAAAATGAATGATTTTTATCTTCCTTTCACTGGATTAACTCCTTGTAACTTTTTTGAACATCTCATTATTAAACTGTGGGGATCTCAAGATTTAAGGGCTCGGGGATTCCTATCACTTCTAGAATATATACTGGCATAATCCTTCTCCTTCAAATTGGGAAGAATTTCCCCTTAACTGGATTAGATTTATGAAACACCTTATGGATTGTTCCTTTCCCACTTCTTACCAGATGGTGGGGAAACAGCACTTTCAGATCATACCATTTCCTTGACTTACTTAGATTGGGCATATGGCATATTGCGATCCCACCCTGTTCCTATGACTATAGTAAACCATCACTCTTCACCACAGACATGTTCTCCCAAAGTTCTAACTTGGGCAGTTGCCTGACACATGTGCTAGTGCTTTTCCCAAGAGGCTCATTGGGAGGAGATCAGTTTCTTAAATGGAGTGTGGCCAAAACCCACTACTTGCACCCAGGAGCACCACAGCTAGAAAGGACACAGATCACAGAGAAACTCAGTTCTAAGGCTAAGAACAAAGTGGCATGTTTTCCAACTAAGTTAGAACTGAAGAACTTCTACAGGGGAGGACTTACACCCTTTAGAGGAGAATAGGCAAGCAGTTGTCTGATTGTTTTTCTCTCCTCTCCTTTGCAGGTCAGCATGCCCCCTCCCCCACTGCCAACAGGTAGTTACTAAACCACAGATAAAAATCTGACCTAGACAACCTCAAGAAAGATACTATATTTTACTGTAACACTACCTGGCTCCAATACAAATAGCAGTCTCAACTTAAATGACCATTCTTCAAGAGGCTCTTGGTTATAAGAAACAGATAAATGGTCTGAAATCCCTTATGTGCAGGCCTCAATGACTCTCTACAAAGATCCCTCCATTAACAAGCCCAGAAAATTCCAACTCTGAGCCTCACAGTTTGAATGTAAAATTGCTGGGAGGTACATGTGCCTCTTAGAGGGAGTCACAACCCCTCCCCCCCTTACCATTCTCCCACCAGTGAGTGTATCATCAACTCAAAGTTAAAAGGATCATTAGAAAGCATTTGAGGCCAATAGCAGAGATTTCCTCACTTGGTTATTACCTGCTTATCTGATGTTTACACCAATATATTTTAAAATACCTTGAGTTATCACATTCTTTGTTCTGTTCCAATACAGAAATTTTATGAAGCTACTACCATGTGTGGACGTAGAATTTGTAGTACCTAAATTTATGTTCCTGTGCCATGGCTACTTTTATTTGACCCTTCATTACATCATAATTATAATTTCTATGTTACAATGTATTTGGGACAATAACTCATCTCTGTGCTTTTAGATGATAAAAGATTTTTGACTGGAGATTTTGTCCGAAGTTAAAGGGTTTACCAAAAAGGAAAACAAACAGATGAGTAAAAGGTAAAAAGTTAAATTATGTAGGGAGAAAAAAAAAAAAAAGAGTTGGTGGGTTGAAACTTAAACTAAGGCAAAACACATGAGTATGAGGACACGTGAAGATAATTTTTGGTTGATACCTGATTCTGGCTTCTGACTACAAAAATCAACCAGCCAGACAAGAATCACATACTAGTGCAATAGTGGCACACAGCCTCTGTGGGTAATCAACTGTTCTGATTGGACATAAGGCTCCCTCAGTGAGAGAGGACTCGTATCTGATATTGGAAACCAAGTTAGAACCCCAAGATCCATCAATAAGACAAAAAAAATAGTTGATAGACCACCACGAGATGTGTGAACTCTTCAAATCTTCTGAAGCCCAGGAGAAATTGCAAAGAAAGCAGCAACATTAATATTACTCTTACTGCTAGCCTGAGAAACAGCTCCAGGGTGATGGTGACAGACAAGATCAATCAAAACCCATCAAAGCAGAACTCCAGAGGCTACAGAGAGCTCAACACTAAATCAGACTGCCAACAGGCCAGCCACGGCACAAGGTACATTGCAGAAGAGGGAGCAGGAAGACTGTAAGAACCACAGAGTAAGAATACCCTATTACCCACAGGAACTAAGGCCTTCATGACCCCACATACCACATATAGTGAATACCATAACCCCACTGAGAAAGGCCCCAAGGAAATGGAGTAGTGAAGAGGGGATAAAGGAGTATAAATGTGTGTGTGTGTGTGTGTGTCTATAAAATAAAATTTAAAAAAATAAGGTATCTGCTTCCAGCCAGGTGTGGTGGCTCAACAACTATCCTAGCAGTCTTGGAGGATGAGGTAGGATGATCACTGTGAGATCAAGGCAAATCTGGGGACTACAGAGTGAGTTCCAGGTCAGCCTAGACTAAATGAGACCATGCCTCAAACAAACAAACAAACAACTCACCTGTTTCCTTCATTTGCTACCTACATGTTTAGTCTATGCTGTATATGTGATTATTTTAACTTTAGCTATAGCACTATCACATGTCACATGTAAATGTTGTTTCTGAAAAGAGAAAATCAGATTGGTTCACGATGGCTAGATCTGACATTTCTAGAAAAAGCCAAACCTGACTGATTAGAATTCAATGATTGTAGAGAACTAAATTAGTTACAGGTTGGGAGCCTAAATTTTTCTTTGGCCTGCTTTAGCCCTCTAAAAAGCCATTTGTTGTCTATCTCTTATGTGACCTAACACTCTTGGACCATTAGGAAAATCTTTTTATGTTAATAAATCTGGAAAGGTCCAAAAAGTATCCTCTGAGGAGCTAATTCAAATGAAAATCTAGGTAACATTGCTTTTCAACTCCAGTCATTAGAACTGGGTAATGTCAGGACTCTTCTTTGTTAGTGTGCCACACCTCTCTCATTCTCTGACTTCTTCTCAATAAACTCATACAATTTCTCACAGAATCAAACATCAATACCTGCTATCAAGACTGGCAAAATAGGCAAAAGGAGACACCTGTTCTACTCTGAAGCAACAGGCTGAGGAGGTCTGTGGATGTTCTCCAGCAGGATCCAGGAAGATAGGACAACTTTATGGACACAATAGGGGAGATCATTTCTGCCCTACTCAGCTATACATCCATACTCAGCATGAAGTAGTTCCAAGAAGATTAACAATCCCCTAAAGAATTAGGGAGAAAAAGTTCCTCCACAGAAAGTTAAGGTACGCAAGCATGGGGAAATAGTGTAGCTACCTGGACACTGCTTGGCTTGTGCAGTAAACATACCCCTTTCTCAAAATGTATATGATCATCCTATTGGATGGGACCCCCATGTGCACCAAGCTGCACGTACACCCTATTCTAAACAATGACATGGGTTTCTCATCCCTTAGCAGATATTATTTGCAACCAGTTTCTATTAAATATGCTCTTAGTAAGGTAAAAAGATTAAAAAGAGAGAGAGTACATGATATGGAAGGCAGTGAAAGGAAAGCCAGCATACATATACAAGTAGAAGAATACAAACTAATGGGATACAACTAATCTTTAAAATTATAATTCAAAAGGGTCCTTGAAATACAAGAGGAACTAAATTTCTAAACTAATACATATACTTGAGTACCTGGGGAATGTGTCCAGAATACCAATTCTGAGACATACCATGGTTAGTTCAATAGATTTAAAAGAAAGATCTTACACCAGGGAAAGAGACCAAACCAATTATATAAAAACCATTGTGCTCTGAATGCTCAATCCCCAGCTGATGGCAACCTTGTGGAAGGTGTGCTGTTGGGAACGGGTTATTGCCAGCTTCCCCTTGCCAGTGTTTGGCATGCCTTCCTGCCACTGTTTGCAGTGTTGTGGCAGAGGTGAGGCTTGCCCTTTGCTCATGCCATAATTTTTCCTGCCACCCCCCTGGAGTACATAAGCCAAAACAAACCCCTCCTTATACAAGCAGCTTTGGTTGGGCCCTTTTCTGTGCAGCAATGAGAAAACTGACTACAACAAGTACATTGAGAAAAAAGTAATGTTATGAACTGTTAAAACATGGCTGAAGTGTATGAGCATTTATTATAATGTTATGTTTATAATTATTCATAATGAAAGTTTTTTTAATGAAGATAGGAAAATCCCCAAATTCTCTAAATTCTTTTCTTTCCCTCTCAAATGTTTTCAAAATGCTGTTTTAAGATGTGAACTTACAATGGTCTATCTCTAGGGGTCAGAATTGTGTAAGAGAAGAAAATACATCTCAGTAGATACTTTCTGAGTAACTTTAACAATCATTAGTTCAGTATTTAAAAATGTACTTCATGTTATATACATGATACATTTGTAACATTTATGTTGACACATTTTTTAAAAATTATAACAGATGATTAAATGATAGCAAGGTAAAACAGCAGCTACAGAATGTGTTTATGTTATGATTTTTTAAAAAAAGCCCTGGTAATTCTGTGATACCCAAAACTTGAAGGCTGAGGAAGGAGGGGTAGAAGGCCTGGGAGTTTGATGCCAGCCTGAGCTATAATGGAAGTTTCAGGCCATCCAAAGCAAAGCTCTGTCTAAAACAAATAAAAACAAACAGAAATCCAGTAAAAAATAAAAATTAGTTGACATTTTGCTACACAAAGTTCTAAAATAATTTTTAACAGCTACAAATTTCTAAGTATTGAATATACTATTCAAGTATTGAGTTTCTAAGAATTTAAAACTCAAACAATTAAATATAATCAAGTGATAAGAATTCTAATCAGCTTCATTCTAACTGCTGCCAATAATAATAGTAAATCCTACTATAGTCAAATATATAAATATATACATACATATATATATACACACATATAAATATAAAAAAATATATATATAAATTCTGACATACATACAACTGGCCAACATTCCAAACAGAGGACATAAAGCAAGCAAACCTATTCAGGAACGGCAGGTTAGCTCATAGATACTTAAGGAAGTTTTGATTCTTTTCAAGCAGGAATGTTCAACTTTTCTGCATCCCATGGACAAAGAAGGATTGTCTTGGGCCACATATTAAAGAACATTTGCTGTCAAGCAAGCACTTTTATGTTTCAGTATTAAGAAAGTTGTTGTAATACAGCTTTTTCCATTGATTATAAATGAGCATGCCACTACCATCATGGAGCAGAGATAAACTCCATCCTGCAAGTCATGGCAATGAAATAAGCAAAACAATACAATGATAGGTAGGTCTATGGTAACTGAGCTACTAAGACTACCTAGAAGGAGGGATGGCTTATCAGACCCTCACCTGGGATTCCAGCCATTATTCCTTCCTGCTGCCAGCTACACATGATCTTGGGCATGCTAGAATATACAGGACTCCTGAGTAGTCCATGATGAGATAGGACTTTTTGGTGATGCAGCTGATTTTGAGTCACCTACATTTCTCTAAGTAACTCTTCACCTCTGTTCCTGCAAGCCAACTTAGCAAGCTCATTGGTTGACAAAGCTTGACTTAGGCAGAATCGTTTCTTTGGTCTGTCACTTGTATCCTACCTGGGATGAATAGATATTTGTTCATATCTATCCAGGAAAAAAAATGCAAGACAGCCACATCATAGAAGAAAGGGGCACTTAATTGCTAATTTATAATTATTCTTTTAGAAATAATTCACTCCTAAGTTAGATTTTTGGCTTCAGGGCATCTGAGGGGGTATGTATTATATAGAATTAAGAGTTGTTGAAAGGGCATTTTATTATCCCTACTTGCCCCTAAATATATGTGGAAACTGAGAGCCTAAGAATGAAAATTTACTTGTCTATCTGGTATCAACTATTTTAAAAAATTATTTTCAAGTAGACAGAGATAAGACAAAGAAAGAGACAAAAAAAGAATGGGCAAATCAGGGACTCTAGCAACTGCAAATGAACGCTAGATGCATGCACCACTTTGTGCATCTGGCTTTACATGGCACTGGGGAATCAAACTCAGGTCCTTACATTTTGCAGGTGAACATCTTAACTGCTGAGCCATATCTCCAGCCCTCAATTGCTTTTCATTTCCTTTATTAAGGCTCTAGTTTCTTTGGAGTAATAGGTTATATCTGTAGCTATAGGGACTTTGAGACATTTAGGCAATGAAATAAAGCAGAAATTTAATGAATAGTAATTCAAAGTTATTTTTGCCCAGTACAAAGGATCTAAGATAGACCCTTTGTCTCTTCTTTCCCCTTTCTTACTGCCTAAAGAACCACAGTAAACAGAGGACCTAATTTGTGAGCATGCAACACATACACACACACATACACACACACACACACACAAAACCTCCTAAGGGAAAAAAAAAAAAAACGAAAGAGATAAGTTGGGTTCTTGCTATCATTGACTCAAACCTACTTTTTGCCCTTACTTGCCAAACCACAGTAATCACTATATAGAGCAAACTGTAATCTGAACTGATATAAATGGAATAATGATGGACAGTGTTAAAAGAACAGTTAGGTTTCACAGACTCAAGCTCTGTCCAAAGCTTTAATATGTCCGTTTCATTTTAAATACTAGTCACTATAATTCTCATTTTATATCCCTTCCAGAGTTACTCTGAAGCTGTAAGAATGCATGTTAATGTACTTTATAAACTGTGAAAACAGTAAATACTGCAAGATGCAATAAGTACCTAAATGGTTTTCATGATAGGAGCTCCATTATATTTCATCTAAAATACATGACAATAAAAAAAATTCATCATGAGACTATCAAAAAATTAAATGAAATAACATTAAATAGACTATAAATTATTTAACACTTTCAAATGTTAAGAATTAAGGTGAGTTAGGCATGGTGGCACATACCTTTAATCCCAGCACTTGGGAGGTACTGGTAAGAGGACTGCCATGAGTTCAAGGCCACCCTGGGACTACAGAGTTAGTGCTAAGTCTGCCTGGGATAGAGTAAGACCCTACCTCAATAAAACAAAAACAAACAAAAAAAGATTGAAGGGCTTATGTGAAAGTATTATAGTATACTTCCAACTTGTGAATTCCTAGGTTTGACTCTTGCCATTAATTTAGAAGGATATTCCAGAGGAATATATTATATTTCTGGGTCACATTTTCCCATTGTAAGTGAGAGTGCTAATTTAAGTAATTATGTTCCTCTCTTAGGAAGTAAGAGTAAAGTCCTGCCAATATATACTCAGGTATTTAGTTCCTTATTTTCTCTGAATGACAACTTGGATGGTTGCAGAAAATAAAAGACTAAATGCCTTCATCTTCCTTGTTACCAGGTTCTAGCTAAGTCTTGATGACATATGAGCAATGTGAGATGTGGGAAGTGAAGAATGAAGCTTTTAAATTCAGAGGTCAAACCTCTGGTGGGAAATAACCTCCACTTATCCCTTTGCATTGGCAGCACATATATGGAATGATGAGGTATCCTCAATCACACTGAGGAGGGAATACATGTCAGGGGAGCAAAGCAACAGGAAGGACTACTATATGCTGTGTCAGAGAAGACAGAAACAAACCAGTCTATCCAAATAGTATAATTTAATATATGTCACATCAGCCAACATTACCAGCCTAACCTGTATCTTAACTAATTCAGTAAAGATCAAGGGATATGTGAAAGTAACTCATAACCCATAGAACAATTACATAATCTTAAGGCACATCATTGCAGCAACAGCATAAACCTTTCATGCTGTATCAAGCTATTAAAGTATCTGATGGGTCAGATACACACCTGCAATTCTAGCACTCAGGAAAATGAAACAAGAGACTTGCAAGTTTGAGGCTAGAGCCTGGGCTACATGACAAGATCTTGTCTCAATCTTCCCAGTCTCCTAAAAGAATTGTGAGTTATGAAAAAGAGCTAAGGGTCAGAAATTCTATCTCAAAGCAGCCAGAATTAGGAATCCACTGTTATCTGCCAATTCAAATATATAACTTTGGTTAAAAAAAAAATCAACTTTTTCACTATTTCTCCCCACCTGACAGTCTTTTGTGAAGTCAGCCATGCCTCCTAACACCTAACAGGGATATGGAGTAAATGAGTTACATGAGATACCGGTGAATTTGTTTCATAGGATACCATAAAAATTACTCTAAACTGTGTCTTACAACCAAAAATGTTATCTTCTTATGGTCTGAAATTAAGATACTGGCAAGGTTGTTTCTTTCTAGAGGTTCTGAGGGAGAATCTGCTCCATGCTTTTCTCCTACCTTCGGCTGCCTGGGGGCAAGCATTGGTGGATTTAAGGATCTACTTGAATTCTGTCTTCACATTGTACTAGCTCACATAGATCTGTGTCCCTTACATTCTAACTGATGTAGGAATATTCTCTGTATTTGCATCTGGAGCATATCTTAACTTCTTGGATTGTGATAGCATAAACTACAAGCACACATGCCCCCTCCCCCCCCCCCAAAAAAAAAAAAAGACAAGAAGAAAGCCTGATCGCTAGCTCCTCCTCAGAATCTGTTATTCCTTGGGAACAGCGCTACTCTAAACAAAGTTAGTTAAGAGGCACTTACATTACACATATGACAACAGATTTGGGAATCCAATATCACTGATGTCCTTCAAGACACAAAAGAGACACAAACATACAGAAAAAGAAGGCTATGTGATGATGACTACAAGTTAAGAACACTGCATTCTGCTGGCAAACTACACAGTAAACAGAAAACCATATAAGCAAAGTCCCTTACAGCAAGACTTCAGAGGGAAAACAACTCAGCCAACACCTGACTTTAGAACTTTGAGAAACTACATTACTATTAAGACAAATTTTATAATACTTAATTAATACAGAGTTAGATGTAAATTTGAGGATGATACTATGTAATCTACTATACATGGTGATAAGTGCTGTTTCCAGTAATGATAATTAAGAACCTTTTCATCCTACCAAACACTGGAGCCAAGAAGCCATCATCTATGCCCTGTGTGTTGATAGAAATTAACCAATTAAAAGCATGACAATTCCCTTAAGAAGTCAGAAGTGTTGTTAATATTAGCTACATTCCCACCCATGATAACTTCTGCTGTCATGGGGAGCACATGACTCCAACTAGCTGGAAGACCACCACCAGTTTCTCTGGCCTAACTACAGTACAATATCAAGTGCTACCAAAAATATCATCCCCGTAGCAGCCAGTGTCAATAGACTAGGCTACAGGCAAGACCATAAGTGTGCTGAATGTGATGTTCCTTGACATGGTCTTCCATATCTTTTCACTCACTAAAAGTGGAGAAGCAAGAGTCTAAAAGGATATTTAAGCTACCACTTGAAGGCTTTCTGTAGTGCACCTACACCTCCATCTTTGATGAGGAGGTGGCACTATTCTTTACCATAGTATCAATCTCCACACATGAAAACAGATTTAGCTAGGATAATTGTACATTGTACCTTAGGGTCCAGTGTAAGAGCCCCAGGCCTCACTCCCACCAATACTATGAAAGGAACAGAGAGGACACTTCAGCTTCCTGATAAAATTTGTACCCCCCAATATGCTAATAATCTCTCTGTTTCATTTAACAATATCCACCCTGTTAGGAAGCCAAATCATTTACTGTCATATATTTTAGTTACCAATCATAAAATCCTTACTGTATCCAGGAAAGTAGTATACAAAGGTAGGTGACACACTTTAATGACTGAGCTACAGATGAGATTCTAGTGTGGCAGTAAAGTACTATGACAGGCAGATTAATAGCATTAGCTCTTAAAAGTCCTCACCTATTTCTTACCTGTATATTCAGAAAATGGCTTATGTATGACTCCTAGGACAGGTTTACCATTTACAGCTACACACACCATAGTAGTGACATATTTTCGAAGATCTTCTATAAGAACAAACACACGTAATTGTCAGTAAGAACAAACACACAAAATTGTCAAAGTACTGTGCTTAATTTCAGGACACAATATTATACTTTATTTAATCAAAATGTACAACTATGAGATATCTTTTAAAAACAAAAATTCCCCCACCCCCAAGCAAACAGAATCAAGGGCTGAGGGCCAAAGAGCAGTTAAAAGTTCTGGCTTTAAAAGCAAATTACTTGGGTTATTGCCCCAGCCATCATTTTATTAGCTGCATCTCTTGGGGCAAAATACTTAACTATATTTCCTCATCTATACAATACAGATAATAATTAGTTACCCACATTAGGGTATCAATTAGCTTTAGTGAGAACTTTAATATATGAACATATTGTTATTTGATGATATTCTTGTTCCTTTATTTCCCACCTTTTTTGTCCCCTATCATCTGCCCCCATCCCCTGAGAACCCTTCTTTCAATGTGGTCCTTCCTGTTTTGTTGCCTTATTCCTTTTGTTTTCCTTATTCCTACATATTACAATGATGGCCTCAGATGAAATAACTTTTAATCTACAAATAAATTTAAAGTTAGATGCTTAAAGCAATCATTGCACAAGGAGCTCACTGAATGTTATTATATGAGCAGGCCAGTTCATTTTAGGAAAAACTTTTTGAAAACAACTTTAAAATTATACTATCTACTATTTCTACTATCTAATTATACAAAGTATTGTTTTATAACTTCAGTTATCATTAAATATATAATCTTATGTCTTTTCCCTGATCTCCATACAGTTACCTTTCTACTGAGTATGGTTATGATTTAAGTGTGGAGTATAAAATATAGGATACCAAAGTGAAAAGTAGAAGCCCCCATATTCAGAAAGCTCAACACCTAGTGGGAAAACCCTACTAACTTTAACATATAGAAAGGAATAAGAGAGGTAAAAGCAGGAATAAGATTCCTCTGTGTAAGATAGAAGCCTAAGAATCCATAAAAATGAAACGAGTTGGGTAAAAATAATTTATAAGTGTGTGTATGCTAGTGGTGGTGGTGGGGAACATGTGATCTTGACTGGGTACTTCTTTCTTTCTGGGTATTCAGTATTTACCATTTTGATTCTGAAGTGCAAAAATAAATAAATAAGTAAATAAATAGCCTGAATTCCCAATAACCCAAGTAAATATTCCTTAATAACAAATGTTGAATAGACAGGTTGCTGATCCTGTTAAAAATTGTTCCCTTAATGAAGAATCAGTGAACTATTGATTTTGAATGCACTAATGTCATTAGAGGAATATAAGATTAGGGCAAAAGAAAAAGCTAATAGTCATGGATTCAGTCCAAATGTTTCATATAATCCTATACTAGCCTAGCTTTCTAATGTTAATATCTAATCAGCTTTTTAAAAACTTGGAAAAGTTCTTAGATTTGTGGAGTGTCTGCCACCATATGATATGATGCCTGCTTTGGTTTGGGTTCTGATATAAAATAGTAATCTGAAGTCTGATCCTGAGATTACCTGTATATTCCTGTGTAGCATCAAGTGGGTCAATCCAAACAGTAACACTTTCTGCCGGTACCTCTTTAGGGGAAGTTATTTCCTTCAGGATATCATCAGGAATCTTACGATTCCATAGGATAACTTCCTTATCAGTTGCATCCACATGTTCCTCAGTATTTATCTACACCAGAAAAATTGACAGTTAAAAATGAGAAAAGCATTTCTACTTAGTAAAGAACAGAAGAAAAACAGAACAAGAAATTCTCATAAGTTATTATTAAATAAATCATTTTTTCCAAGGTTAAAGAGTCACTCCTATTTTGTTGATTTTTAGCTTTCTTTTTTTTTTTTGTTTAATTAGATTTGCCAAGGGTTTGTCAGTCTTGTTTGTTTTTTTCAAAGAACCAGCTCTTTGTTTCATCTATTTTTTAATTAATTTTCTTGGTTTCCATTTCATTAACCTCAGTTCTGATCTTAATTCTTTTTGCCTTCAGCTCCTAGAGTTGGATAGTTCTAGTTTTTCCAATGCCTTTAGGTGGGTGGTTAGGTTACTGATTTGAGATTTCTATGTTCTTTGTTATGAGTTTACCTCTTAGGGCAACCTTCATTGTGTCCCATAAGTTTTAGTATGTTGTGTTTTTGTTATCATTTACTTATAGAAAATTTTCAATTTCCTTTCTGATTTTTTGAGGGGGGGGGGGAAGGCTAACTCTAACTCCCAGCTGACCTGGAACTCACAGAGATCTTCCTACCCCTGCCTCCCAAGTGTGCTGGGATTAAAGTAGTATACCATCACACATGGTATAAATCCTTATTTTAAGGCAATTACTGCAAAATTTAACATTAAAAATATTCTGGTAAAAATTTATCTTCAAATACTTTCCAATCTAATACTAGTTTGTTGGTAAATTAAGACCAAAAAAAAAACCTCAAGTATAGGCAAAATTCAAAAAACGAGAAATGAAGTATTCAAGCAGTATGTTATTTAAAGCTGAATGATGACTTACAAAAGATAACAGTGTCAAGGGATGAGGATATGGCTCAGCCCACAAGGCACTTACATGCAAGTGTAAGAACCTTAGTTCAGATCCTCTCAGATCCTCAGCATCCATGTAAATGCTGAACCAGTATAGTGGCCTCCCTGAAATTCCAGTGCTCGGGAAGCAGAAACAGAGGAAGCCCAAGGAAAGCTTGGCTACACTAGTAAGAGAGTTCTAGATTAAAGTAAACAACCCTGTCTAAATAAATAAAGTGGGGAAAGATCAAGGAAGATATCCTATGTCAACCTCTGGCTTCTACACACATAAATGAACGCTCCCTCCTGACACACACACAAACAAGCATACACAAAAATAATAGCTCTAAGGATCCAGAGTGGTGATGTATGCATATACAATCCTAGAATTAGTATGTTTTTTAAAAATTTTTTATTTTAATATTTTATTCATTTTCAAGCAGAGAGATACAGAAAGATACAGAGGGAGAGAGAGGGAGAGAGAGACAGAGACACAGAGAGAGAAAGAGAGAGATAGAGATAGAGAGAGAGAGAGAGAGAGAGAGAGAACACCAAGGCCACCACTTTGTAAGTCTGGTTATGTGGGTACTGGGGAATTGACCGCTAAGCCATCTCTCCAGCCCTAGAATTAGTATGTTTGAGACCACCTTAGGTGACATTGTGAGACTATCTAAAAAATAAATAAATAAATAATTTAACTACTAAAAAATGCTCAAGTATGAAAACAGGTAATATTCTAGAATACTGGACATAAGAAATGAGAAGAAAAAAGGAGAATAGTGACAATGTACTTACAATATGAATATGCCTTAAAATATTTATAAAAATATGAATTATAAAATATCTTAGGAAAGTGACATCTAAAATATAACAACTAAGGAAAAAGAAACCTGAAAATTATGATTTTCAAGCAAGTGTAATATGAAACCTAAAAAACAAAAATAAACAATCAAAGAGGACATTAAGTAAGGGCTATAGAGATGTCTCAGTGCGATGAATGGTAGGGACACTTGCCTGCAAAGTCTAAGAACCTGGGTTCCATTCACTATTACTCACATAAAGACATATGCACAAGGGGACACATGAGTCTGGAGTTCATTTGCAAACACTAGAGGCCCTAGTATTCCCATTTCTCTCTCTCTCTTTCTCTTTCTCTCTCTTTCTCTCTCTTTCTCTTTCTCTTTCTCTCTCTTCCTCAAATAAATGAATAAAAGAGGGCATAAAATGGCTAGTCTTTTAACTAAACACTGAAGAATATAAGAAGGTAAAGTCAGTTTCTGAGATTTCTCCACCTTGGCACTGACACACTGGCATGTGTAATCTTTGTTGTGAAGCTAACCTGTGTACTGTAGGATGCTTAACGCTCCTTGGTTAGGTGCCTGTAAATCCTACTACATGCTAGCACCATCACCCTTCAGTTTGAGGACCAAAAATGTCTCCAGATATTACCAAATACACCTCATTCTGCCATATGTAAAACAACTGCTCTACAAATCAAACTTATGAATGCATATTTTAGTCTCATTGGTAAATCAATAATTTAAAAATGTTTTGGAATTTAATTTACTTTTAAAAATTAGGGTATACCCACTGAAGAAAAATATAGTAACTGATTGTACTTTAAGAATTAAACTAGAGGACTTCTGGTTAAAACAGTAGAATAGGAACCTCACCAAGGAAGCCTGGAAAAAAAAGTCAAGATAGCACCCAAATGCACCCTTCTACAAAAAAGATAAAGAGAACAATGAATTATTAACCCAGGTGAGACCCCTACAGAGAAACAGGAGAGAGCTAGGTGATTCCAGCAATAACACAAACATCAGAGGGTGGATTACCTCCTGGCCAACATCAGATGAACAGCAGCAACAGGAAGAGTGTGTCAAACACTAGCAAGGGGAAGCTGGCTATAATACCCATAAGCCTGCCCTCCAAAACACTCGTCTAACAAGGTTCCATTTCCAAAATTGCTATCAGCTAGGGATCAAGCATTCAGGGCAGATAAGTTTATGGGAGAAACCTCAATCAGACTACCATATTCTGCCCCTGGCTCCCATAAACTTATAATTATACATTATGTAAAATGTAACATATTCATTCCAACTTTAAAAGTCCTCAAAATTTTCTGGGAGAGGCAATCAACAGCTTTTAATTCGGCCAAATTATCCACTCAGTGACAGGAAGCCCTTAACTGGAACTGGGGACTCAGGGTGAAATACACTGAGAACCAAACTCTTGGGTCCCCAAGAAGAGATACACTATACAATTGATTTGCAAAGAGGCTACTAACAATAGAATCTAGCTAATTCAGAAACGTGTATCTCAGTTAACCTCTACTGATCTCACTCTCCGATCGAGATTCTGTTTGTATCTTTCAGAATGCAGCGAGAGAGCTGTGGCTCTTCCAACCCTACCAATGAACCAACCACAGGCTGATAGCTGACATCCTGGCAGGAGATGAGCCACACCAGACCTACCATGGAGGATCCATAGGGATCCCTGAAGAGATTGGTGGGACGACAGGAGACCCATAACCTCAGCCAATCAGTCAACACAGGATAAGTCAGATAGACACCAGTGATTTTCAACACAACCTAAAGCAGAAGTACAGAGGCCCCCTAAGACCTCAACAATGAAGCAGACTTAATACTCACCCACCATGACTCTTGTTCTGAGCAGAAGAGGAGGTGGAAAGATTTTAAAAGCAATGGTGAGGGAGAACTACCAGAGTCATTGCCCCCTCTTAAGGTGGGTGGAACCGGGCTGGCTCCTAGGATATCCATAATCCCCTACCCCATGGACTGATCCAGACTGCCCAGGGAGGAGGATATTTAGATGATTGTGGTTAGGGAAGAGGGGCATTGGGGAAATGGGGATAATAACTCATTATTTGTTCATTGAATTTATCTCATTATAGATAACTAAAAAAAAAAAAAAAAGTCCTCAAAATTTTTATCAAACATTCCCAGAGTCCAAGGTCTTTCAAATGAGCCATAACACAAACAAACAAACAAACACAAAAAGACCATTTCTAAAAAAAAAAAAAACATATTGCAAATTCAATGGCTCTCTTTCCTGCATGTTATACTCCACAGTACCAAGTGGGTTATCAACTTGTTAATGTAGGGGGGAATAAAATGACTTTGAAAAGCATGAAAAATCCTTATAATTCAGGCCCTTACTTTCAAATGAGTCCAAGTTCTTCCTGCTGTCCCAGTGCAGATCACCTAGCTCAATCTCAGAACAGGCAGTAGTTTCAGCCCAAAGACTTCATTCTTTCTGTGCCATATCCATCTGCTCACACCAGTCCATTTCTACCTGCAACTTCTCAAGACACGGGCAGGCAAAATGCAACAAACATCTCACACAATTTGTACCTAGATCAGTCCCAACAACATTTTTTCTCACCCCCATAAGCCGAACTTCAGAGTCTATAGTTCTTACTACATTCAGGTCTTTCAACTCTGACCAGAATGGTCCATGAATCTGTATAAACAGCACTACAATATATCTCTTAAACCAAGGTTTAAAATCTGTTCACATTCTTCTTGCAAATCAGTTCCAAAAGGCCAAAGCCACAGAATCAGATTGCTAGCAACAACAATCCCACTCCTCTGGTACCAATTTACTATTGCAGGCAGCTTCTTGTTGCTGTCACAAAGAACCTGACCAACACCAGCTTGTAGGAGGAAAAAGTTTATTTTGGCTTACAGACTCAAGACATCTAATCATACACACATAAATAGAAAATCCAAGCACTGAAATAACTTGAGATGCAAAAACCTATACACAATAATATAAGAAACAAAAAAATATTAAGACAATATAACTCCTCCAAAAATTATAAATTCAACAGAAATTATCTCCAGTGACATTGAATTAGGTGAAATGCTGGGCAGATAATTCAAAAGAAATATGTTCAAAGACAATTCAAAAAAATATGCTCAAAAATTTACAAATATGTTCAAAGTGATCAAAGGAGAAATAAAAGCAATCAAAGGAAAAAAACAAACTCATAAGGAATTCTCAAGAGAACATAGTAAAATACATTCTTATCTCTCTTCATGTACAAGATTCAAGTTCAAATGGATGCAAGACCATAATATGTGACCTAAAACTCTAAAACTGCTAGAGAAAAATCATTAATATAGAGATACTAGCTCTTCTATTTATTGTTGGTCTATTCATAATAGCTAGGAAATGGAAACAGCCTAGATGTCCTTCAAATGATGAATGGATAATGAAAATGTGGCATATATATATATATATATATATATATATATATATATATATTTACACAATGGAGTTTCATTCAGCTGTAAAAAAAATGAAACCATGAGATTTGCAGGGAAATTGGTGGATCTAGAAAAGATTATATTAAGCGATCTAGCCCAAGCTCAGAAAGTCACACTCTGCATTTCTCTTCTCATATGTGGATCTTAGTTTCAAATGTTTAGATTTGCATGTGAGTTGAAATGATCTCAGTAGTAGAGACAAGGAAGCTAAAAAAGGGTCTATGAGGGTGGGAAGAGAGGACTTACGAAGGAGTTTTAATAGATATGTAAGTAGAGGGGCAGAATACTAGGAGGAAGAAATGGTCTAAGGAGGAGGGATGAAGGAAAGGAGGAAGTGGGAGAAGGATTAATCAAAATTTAAAATTTATGAATAAGCCAAAAGGTAACCAACTTTTTCACTAGTTAATAATAATTATGCTAAAAATGAGTGTTCAAGCAGAAGTATCTTCGTTGGGGGGAGGGAATAATGTTGTACCCAGAAGTCATAGATTGTTATTACAAAAATTTCAGTGCCAGGTGTGGGATACCTTCCAGCAAGGTGCTAGCTAAGGAGGTCCTTAATACTCCTAAAACATTACAACTAGTGCCAAGGCTCTTGGTTGTCTACCAGAATTAGACGGTAAAACTCTATTGCTGAAGGCTCTATGTGCTTAAAGTACAGGTCACTGAGAAATCAAGCTGTTAGGATGCTAGAAAAACCTATGCAGTTTGTTGTAGGAGGAAAGTTATAAATGGTCTTAATCAGCAGTAGACCCTGCAAACTTTAGAGCTGGCCAGTCAGGCCAAATGTACCAACTGGTGCAATGGTGGCATGTCTGTTATGGGGGAATCCAGTTGATCTCTGATTGGATAAAGGCCTGCTCCACAGGAAGGAATTCCTGCCTAGTACTGAAAAACCTAATCAAAAGCCTTTGAGGAGGACATAAGCCCCAGGGGGGAAAACCACTATTGTTGTTTGGCTAAATGTACCCTCACTATCTAAAACAAAGTAAGTGTTCAATAAATACTTCATAATTAAAGATATCTATAGCCAGTGTTAGTTTCTTCCCCCTCACCCCATACTCCTCTCCAATACAGGCAACTCTGACAGCCTCGAGTATTCTGCTTACGTGACTCAGACTTCACCAGAGAACTAAAAATACAAAATCAACTGCAATCTCACAAAAACTGTGTATTTTTCTACAAACAGCCAGACCTAGCCAATCACTATCACTGTCTTACCGTAGCCTGTCCCATTTTCAAAGAAATCATTTGTTAGCAATGAAAAAAGTGCAACTAAATTAGAGAACTTGTGACCCCAGAAGAGTGACACAACAAACTTCTAGAAATCAGAAAGCTGCAATTTGATTTAGACTATCCCAATAAACTATGTCTCATCTTACAGTTTCCACCTACACCTAGAACTGCTTAAGTGCTATTATTTAAATATTTCTAGTGCTCACAAAATCGTTTTTCCTACTTGGGCATATGTGAGATCCTAGCAAATAAAATATGGGCAAAAATGTGTATGCATATCACTTTCTGGCCGAGGAAAAGGAAAACTAAGAGATCATTTTTCAACTTTTTTCAAGATGTATTATCCTAACAGAATCATACATCAACAGTCAACTGGATTACTCACTACATAAAGGACAACTACCTTGGACAGTGTCAAGATTCTAAGACTGAAGGGGTTGTTATTACTACAGGACTGCGTACTCAGTCTTTTTCAATGAATGCATTTTCTCTGTACTATCTAAGTAAATATTCTCAGCCAAGAACCAGTAGAAATTCCCACATATATCATTCAACTTAGTTTGATTCTCTTCCTATAAGTCTCTACATAGATAGGCAACTCTAAGGGGAAGAAAATGTAATGAAGCTGGGAGGTAGGGATAATCCAAGATATATAATAAGTAATGCAAGAAGAAAGGAAGAGGATGTATAACTTATAGAATGAAGTGCTACATGTGAGAGCAGATGAAGAATAGTAGGGGCGGTCCATAAGTTTTAGAATGGAAAGGTTTTATCTATATTCAAGTAAACCTTAAATTAGTACAGTCATGCCTGGGGCCAATAAAATGCTTACTGAATACAAAGGTTAAAACAAGTTTGCTTATTTTAGTTAATTAGATACTTACATTTTTGTGTAACACATATATACATACATAGAGGTATCAGGCTAGGCTCCAGAAGGATGAAACAAACTATTCTTCATAAGTACTGTCAAAGCTCAAGACCCCAAAACACAATTAATGCTATTAGTATGGGGTTGAAAAGACTTTTGGCTAATGCCTTTAGGAGGAACCAACAATGTACTACATCTCTCCATAAATAACGACATAAAAATTTGGTTTTGGATATAACAACTCACAAAGTAGATGTGGAATTTAATTTTACATATCAAGTATAATGGATGATAGGTACCCAAATATTTGGTTAAACACTATTTCTAGATGTTTCTGTGAGGATGCTTTTCAATGAAGTTAGCAGTTGGGGTAGTGGGCTCAGTAGTTTATCACCCTTTGTTTAACTGGGTATCATTCAATCTTTTGGAAGCCTGAATAGAACATAAGGAGAAGAGGGAGTCTGCCCCTTTTGCATTACTACCTGAGCGGAGACAAGAGTTCTCTCCTGTCCTCTGAGGTCTCTACCACAGGATCCATAATTTATCTGCCTTTGGACTTGAGCTGAGCCACACCACCAGCTTGTCTAGCTCTGCAACTTGCAGGCTAAAGATTGTAGGACATCTCAGCCTCCTATCAGCAGATTTTTTCATAACAAATTCTTTTTTTAAAAAATATTTTATTTATTTACGAGAGAGAGAGAGAGAGAGAGAGAGAGAGAGAGAGAGAGAGAGAGAGGGAGAGAGGGGGGGAATAGAGAATGGGCACACCAGGGCTTCCAGCCACTGCAAATGAACTCTGTGGGCACTAGGGACTCGAACTCAGGTCCTTCTGCATTGCAGGCAAACGCCTTAACCACTAAGCCATCTCTTCAGCCCTTTCATAACAAATTCTATCCGGGGTTTTTTTTTTTTTTGGAAGACAGTATCTATTTTCACAATCTAAGAATAGTCCATTTATAGATTCTTTTACCACAACTGTCTTTCAATCATACCTATGTAACAATTAGACATACTTTCATGTCTCAGATCTTAAAAATAAATACTGTAAGGCTGGGCATAGTGGTACACACCTTTAATCCCAGCACTTGGGAGAAAGAAGTAGGAGGATTCTGTGAATTTGAGGCCAGCCTGGGACTACAGTGTGAGTTCCAGGTCAACTTGAGCTAAAGAAGAGAACAAACATACAAAAATCCTGTATAAAGAAGACCTAGAGTATATTCTTAGTTCCATATAATAATAAGTTCACAACAATATTTAATGTTCACATAAGCTGTGTAGTGTCCTGACCCTGATTTCCATCTTTAAAATGCCGTTAAGTGAAATCTACTTCTTAACATTGTTGTAAGAGTCAAATGAAGTTGAACGTGGCCAGTACTGGGGCAGCTCTAATACATTCAACATGTGGTTATTAGACTAATGGCATATATCAACATCCCTGAAACTGCCATTTCTTCTATGAATTCTTAGAGAAGCACATATATTTTTAAGAGCAAGAAAGGTATTTTATAAGCATACCTTTACATCTAGATGCAAACAAAGGCAACTATTTTTTGCCATGGAAAAGCAGGGCAGAATAAAAATGAAAATATTCTGTGTTTTGCTTGAGAAAGCATTTCAAAAAAAAATTCTACTAATGTGAATTACATCTGTTCTCCTGCAGCAGTTTATAAGGTGATGTCCAATGTTTCAAAGGGGGTGGAGGAGGGCAGAAGAAATGGACGGGAGGGAGGGAGAAAGGGAGGCAAAAGAAAACCAAAGCAATAAGTTTTATATATTCTTGTAAAGCAAATTTTAAGTAAAATAAAACCTAAAAAAAAAAACCAGATTAGAGTTACATCTGATATGAAATTCTACAATACAACACTCTCCTAATTCTTCCAAGAGCAACAGTAAAAGGTCAGACACCACCTTACAAAGAACCCTGGGTTTAATTATCACTGTTCAGCTAATTAAAATTCCACTGGAAGCAACTGTTGTCTAGTAGCCAAACCTACTGTTAGGTGATTCAAACATTCAAAAGACATGGCAACATTGTGTTGAGCTCTTTCTCTGGAACTACATAAATTAAAAATCGGCATTACTTGAGGGTGGTGGCAGATATCTGTATACTCGTAAGCCCAGCAGCATTCAGGAGGTTAAGGAAAGAGGATCCTGAGTTCAAGTCCAGAGTGGACTTATATAGTCAGTTTCAGGTCAGCCTGAGAATCCTGGAGAAACCCTATCTAAGAAAAGAAAAAAAAAAGTGTGTGGTGTGTGTGTGTGAGGGGATGAGAAAGGGCACCTGCAATCGAATGATGAATCCAAAATTGTTAAAAAAAAAAACGAATTCAAAATATCTGTATTTCCTTTAAAAAAAATTCCCACTCCTTCTCCAGAAACCTATTCGAGCAAACAAACCAACGGAAAAGATTCAATTCTCACTTTCTGGCAACCCTAAGAACCTCTGGTCAAACGCTTGGATACACAGCTGACATGCAGTTGCAGTGCACCTCACATCCAGATGCACCGAAGCTACCCAGCACCGAAGCTACCAAGCACAGCACCCCGAGGGTGCTCCCACCACCCCCAGGGTGCTCCCACCACCCCAGGGCAGGGATGGACCCCCTCCTCCCTCCCTGGCCGGGCTGCGCACCCCGGGGTCCAGGCGGGGGCCCCGCGCCCACCTGCACGCTAGGGAAGGCGGTCTTGAGCAGATAGAACATCTTGCGGTTGGACAGCACGTCGCCGCTCGTCATCTTGTCCTCGGCGCCCTCGCGCGTCTTCCCCTTGGACTTCTCGTGGAGGACGTTGCTCTCGCGGACGCGCCGCACCTCGTCGCCGCCGCGGACGGCCGCCAGCACCGCCACGGCCAGCATCTCGCGCAGGTCCACCGAGCCGCCGTCGGCCGCGGGCTCCGCCGCCCCGCCGGCAGGCTCGGCGCCCAGGCCGAAGAGGCCGAAGCGGCCGGCCAGGAAGCCCGAGTAGAGGTGGTAGAGCACCCCGAGCCCCAGCAGGAAGAACACGGCCACCCCGAGCGGGGACAGGCGGATGCCCATCGGGGCCATGGCGGAGGCCGCGCCGCCTGCGGGCCGGCCGGCTCGCACGCTCGCTCGCTCCCGGCTCGGCCTACGCCGGCGCCCGCCCCCCGGCGCCCGCGCGCCCCATCGCCCTGGCCGGGGAGAAGCCGAGCCGCGTGGCACCCAACCACCGGCCGCAGGTCCGACTTCACGACCGCCTTAGCCAACGGCCGCCAGCCCGCCCGC